>JAAGVU020000076.1:2889890-2909737 GCA_011763525.2 Mormyrus iriodes | reverse complement strand
CCGGGATAGGCTCCGGACCCCCCGCGACCCATATGGAATAAGCGGTTATAGAAAATGGATGGATGGATGGATGTATTGATTATCCATCTCCTGCACAGGTTTGGCACGTCAACACATGACGAGCATGATCACTACACAGCTGCTCCTTATTTTGGGGATAATAAAAGGTCAGATGAAAATATACAGTGTTTGTTAAACACAATTCCTAGATGCATTAGGTTTGGTGGGAACATGCCACTGGCATCGTACATGCAGGTTTGTCTGCTACAGCAGTCAAGAATGTCCATTTCTTTACCATTAGCTACCTCTGCTTTTGGTTGTACATCCAACCAGCTTCAGAATCACAGACCACGTGGCCAGCTTACTCCCCAGACATGTCACCCTTTGGGCATTTTTGAGATGCACTTGATCAGCACACCAATATCAGACAACTTCAAACAGAATTTGAACAGAGAAAAATATTCCAGGCCACAATCAATAGCCAGATCAACTTGGATCAGCTAGCATTCCATGCAAATAATGATGACAACAGATACCAATGTGGGAATGCTTTTCCACGACCCAGCTCATTTTTCAGGGTACGTGTGACTAAGAATGTCTAATGAATCAATTTCACTTCCGTTAATTAATTTCAATAAAATTTTTAAGTATAGTTTGAATATTGCATTTATAATTTTGCTCAGTATAAAAATCAGCATTAATGATATTCAACTACTGATTTATTCCTATAACTGAAAGGTCTTTGAGATCTGATGAGAACATCTCAGTAGACACAAGAAATGTGATACCGCTGGTGCACATTACCTCCCTGTCAATCCCCTGTCATTAAACCAATCAGTTCATTGCAGAGACCATTCCTAGATAATCTTTTAATATCCTAGTTTCTTTCAGGACTAGTTTGAGTTTTGACACCCCAGCTCTAGATACTGATGTAAACTCTGAATGCTGTTCCACCTAAAATACATGTCAAAACCTGTCAACGACTCAAAGGGGAGGAGGAGGTTCTCTCAGAAACCCCATAAGTAAGAATCACATCTCTCTGCTAGCGTTAGCGGCGCCCAAATCAAAGACTGACTCCGTCCTCATCACCGACCACATCCTCACTTGGAAATAGCAACTAACAACAGAGTAGCTCAGATCACTCCGTAATATGGGACCTCATTGGCTTCAGTCAAGATTCAAATTCAGCAGCGCCCTGGAGCACAAATCTGCAATTAAGTTGCATCCTATTGAAAGAACAGCTCTTCTGAGCCATCCTGTCCCGGGGGTCCTGAGGGCAATAAAATCCATAGTAATAGCACACAAGTCAGGAAGTGAACACACACACACACCACTTTGACTGACAAACATAAAAAACAAGTCAACTGTGTGGTTTACGACTCCTCCCAGCTGCACCATCAAGTCAGAAGAAGGGAGAACAGTTGAGTCGTTCTCTGTGAGACACAGATCTCATCTCACCAAGAAAACTCAGGCAGATGAGATGCCCCATACGCAGTCTTCACTGCCTATCCCCCTTGCTGTGCTTTGCTGCTTTTGAAGTTCAATTACAGGGGCGAACAGTGTGGCAAGACTTGCAGGCACAGCCTTACCCCTCACATAGCCACTTCAGAAAGAGCCAGGAAACCGACACCACACACATAGTAGGGCCTCAGACTTTACACAGTGAATAACCTCTGTTTGTGAATGCTACACCCCGTTGTGCAAGCACAGTGGGTGGGAGCTGTGCTGGGGGGTATTCATTACCCCCGAGAGCTGTTTTTGGACAGCCCATGTGGGTGGAAAACGAAGGGGGTGCATTCCATGGCACCTATATGCATAGGACATAAGCATATTTAATTATTAGTTTATTAGCAAATCACTACTACAACAACTTGAAGGCCACAGTACCCGCGCATCTGGCCCATCTGCTCATGGAGGCACTTTCAGATAAAAAAAAGGGGAGTGGTGTCAAGGGGGGGCCGTTTACTTTACCTCTTCTCCTCTAACAATGAAAATTGGAAATGCATTTCATAACCACAGCATAATGCAATGCAAAGGATAAATGAATTCATAGCTATCAAAAAAAAGCTCCACGTTAACCTGTATGTGGGATGAAATGTTTATTGCAGCCTTCATGCTGGTTGGTCTCTCACACATGGTGATGACAAAGCCAGCAGTGAAATACTGCAGTAAAAAACACGTTGCTGAATGAGAGGCAGACGAGCTGCAAGCAGCTGGCCGACAGCAGGTCCTACAGCCGAGCACACAGCTGCTCTGGGTTAGCCCCCACCCCACCCTACCTAGAATGGCTCAGCACCCCATCCACCTAACAGATAAAAGGGCACCTCAAAAATCCCAACTATGCCCAACATTCAGAACGCCAAATGGCTTCAAAGCTCAACTGCCACCCACCCCACCACCAAAAAGACAACAGGGGAGACCTGAAACACAACATTAAGAAATTACTGTCGTATACAAGGCTCAGGAAGACAAAGTAGAAGACAATTTCAAAGGAATAAAGTATGGAATGTCCTGGATAAACTGCCAGCTCAAATTTTATTCAAAAGAATTCCCATCATATTAGGGAGAAGAGTTCTGAAAAGTGTATCACGACCATAGGATGATTAAGCACACGCAATTATGCCATTTCAAATGCTAGGTGGGGCCAGGCTACTGTGAATTCATACTGTGTAACCCAAATTGCTTCAGCGTACGCACGCAGATCTTACTGCATAAATGGATAAAATGTAATACTAACTTGTCAGTCAGGCTGCACAAAGCGACAACCAGGAAGAAAACAATACACAAAGCAGCTCATAGTTATAGCAAATGAACACGCGCAGGTCACCATCAGACAAGTTCATATAGGAAACAGTCGCACAGGCCTGCATAGGAAGGGTGACCCTCTCTACTGCAAACACAGAAAAGGTTAACATCCCGTCTTCCTGCACCAAAGCCAAACCCTGGGCAAATAAAAAGCCACAAACAGGGTCATGCCAACTCCACCCAATGGGATAGTAAATACATCAAAACCTGAACTGAAATTCTTGAATAGGAAGAAAGGAAAACAGTTATTAAACTACACAGACCAAATCCCCGGTTGCGCCTCTGCTAATTGATGTCACAGTTCGTATGCAGCGATTCGAGACGCTTTGCTTCATCTCTGGACGATTCAGCAGGTCACGGGACTCAGAGCAAATCTGACACTCAAAGTTGGGACTGGAGCATTAAAGGGATCGAGGCCGGGGGCTGCAGTTTCAGAGCTTAGCGTACGGACCTTCAGTCAGTGCCTGATTCATTTCAGAAAGAGCACTTCAGCTGGGGGATCAGCGAAAGAGACAGCCATCAGCCCAGACTGGATGAGTATTCAAGCTTAATTCAGGCCAATAGTTCATTCTGATACCTTCTCAGGTCCTACAAAGACAAAAAACTTGTCATAACTCCTGTGTTCTACTAATCAACCCATTTATTTAAATATGGGTCAGGTTGGACCTAGGTTGTGTGGAATTGAATCCCTGCTTTGGGGGAAATTTTCTAAAAGTAGATCAAAATTCCTAAGTCCAGAGTAAGGGTTAAAGCAATTACTGATGAACAATTGATGCCTTTACCCTGATTATATTGAACCAGCTAACAGAAAACGTTCTCCGTTACGAAGTTCGTGGTTTTATCTAATGGATTGTCCAGCTTGGTGAAAAAAAATGACTTCAACCACGCCAACGATATTTTCAGGAACAGATGTGGTTACAGGAGGTGTTTCGCTCCCTCACAAGTCAAGTCATATTTCTTCTTCGGGTAGCTAAGCTGAGATGTCGTCGAAGTGGAAACTGCGTCAGTCGGCCATGGACATTGGGAAAGGCTGCCGTGCACCATCAACGGGCGCGCGCCCCAGGTGAACTTATGAACATAGCCGATAGAGGGCGTCTGAATCACGTGACCACACGCCCTAATTCACTCACCCTGAAGAGGGCCGTACCTTGTTAACAACGCCAATGTGGCCCCTGTGCTTAAGACAGATTCAGCTTTTAATAAATGCTTATCTCTGCCTGAAATTCCAGTTTGTAACTGTTAGCAATGACGAATCTTTTTTAACAATCGGTAGTCTATGTAAACATGTATTGTATAACTCCCTTGTAACATATTCCATATGCGATGTACGTATAATATTCTAATTAAACAAACGTACACCTGTAAATGCATCGCTGTCTTCTGGTTTTATCGGCTAAAAATTTTACGCATACGGTATGCTTTTATAAAATTATTTTCATCGTACGTTATTAAATCTAGAAATAATTTTACATAATGCTGTTTCTTATGGGTTTTAAAATTCTGAAAAAATCGTAATATCGGCAATTCAAAAACAATTAGTTCTTTAACTCAACGTGCATATTTTATCTCGTAGATCCTTGCGTTTCAGCAAACGAAAGGTGTATATTAAAATCAACAATGCGACGCATGCTTTAACTCAGCATGTGTGACTCTTCTCAAAATAATGGTAAATAGTAGCCAAATCCTGATAACGCTGTTTAGACAGTACAGCTACAAACCACACGTGCATTAAAACAAAGACCATACAAAAATATACACCAATCTTACAAATGAAGAACTGATACAATAATAAAAATTAGTTAAAATATAAAAAATATTACAAAACGTAATATTACATCAAATACCAACTTCATATTCATAATATAGTAGAAACAAAATTTACCACCTCATCCCCATAAGCAGATCATTCGTCTGTTATTAAGTCCAGCTTGAAGAAACTTTTACAAGAACCTCACAGGCGAGTTATTCCAACTTTTTCAAAATGTCTTTTCTTTTTGCAAATTCATGTAATTGCTGGGGTTTCAAAGTGACAAAATCATGCAGTTCGTCCGAAACTTGCGCTTGCATTGTGCAACCAGCAGCATAAATATGTGAAGAGGCGGGGCTGGAGGAGGCGCGGCTCAGCCCAGCGCTTCGTTACGGCTGGAAATGAGAAGCGTCCTTCAAATATTTTGCCTGAATTTCGCGTATTAACAACAGGCTTCAGTATTTTTCTCAAACAACTATTTTATCGGTACGAACAAATGAGCAAGTGTCTGAATATAGTGATTCAACAGCAGAAAAACAGCTATTTCATCCAGCCTGTCTAAACAGTAAGAGTATTATTTTAACTACTGTGTCTTATGTCAAGAACTTAAACGTACTCCTTCAGTAGCCTCGTTTTCATTTATAGCAACCAATCAACTGTAACAATATCATCACTTAACCCCAGTCATCTCAAACACAAACTAAATTAGCTTTGCAGAAAGCGTAATAATATCATCCTATTAATGATAATGAAATAATTGTGCATTATGCAGAGGGAATAGATCACAACTGCATTCATTCCTGTGGCTCCGGCCGCCTGATGTGTAATTGGGGAACTGCTGGGCTTTATAATAACACAAGCCCCGAATATAACGAATAAGCGGGGTGAACTACGCATAAAGGGCTACATTTTCACCTTGTGTCTCTGTAACCGTCCATATGAATATAGCCCCACGACTAAGAAGGCGATGATGTAGCTCCACATTGCAGTAGGCAACAAAGACGGGATAACATGGGACTCATCTTACCAGTTAATGAAGAAACCCGTAGCGCGCAATTCGGTACTTTCGCGAGCTCTAGGCCGCCATGTTTCACGCGCCTCCGCGCATGTTCAGACGCGGTCGCCCCGCCGCGCGCCCAGGCCCCCTTTCATTACCGGAGGGCTGGAACGGAACCGGTTCGCCGCTGCCGTAATGCCACAGCCACCCTCCGTGTTTTCATGTCTGTTTTCACTGTACAGTGAACTGACATAACGGCAGTTTTACTTGATTTAAAGTGAATTAATTTATAAAGAAGATGGATTTTTTGGGGCGTAGAGCTCATGTCACGTAAAGAGATTTCGGTGTAATATATTTTTAATGTAGGCCTACGTTTTTATTATGATACAAGCAGTTTTAATTATTTTCGAAAGGTCTAGATAATAGCAAAGAAATAAAATTCAAGCAGAGAAAAATAAGTTGAAGTGGACAGTTTACAATAATGTATGAAGTGTCTAATGTACTGAATTTACATGAGACGTATATATTAAGGGGACGATGGTTCTCCGGTTCGCAGTATTGAGTTGCTGTCCTGGCAGACTGCTGTGAAATCTCCAATTAGTCTGAATATAGATCTTTACAGTGTCGTGCTCCAGCCACCCATAGGGTCTATTTAAATAGGTTCACGTCTGGTCTAATAAAAAATGTATATTAAATATATACATTTTCAGAAAGATGATGAACTATAATCTCTTGTTCCTAAGTGGCTGATTGCGGCCTTGTTACCTAGAAAGCGTCTTAGCCTAAACAGCTGGCCTTGTTAGTGAAAGAGTTTTGGCTGAGACTTGTCTACGTAGTAAAGGTAATGGTGAATGAAGGATATTAAAAATACAGCAGGTAATTACTATGCTTATATTACTATTTTTATTTACGCAATAGGCCCAAGTCGTGGCATATTGTACAATTTACAACTTAAGCATGTTTGACGTACAAGTCTATATCTATATTTGCGTGAAGGAAACATCTGCTGCCTTAAAAGCAGAAGTAGACTATATGTAGCCTAATTATAATTTATAGAACACGGCCAAAGCACTATCAAGAATTTTATTTGGTTATATTTACATTTGTTGTAAATTGAAAAGTTTTGCACACCCTTGTATTATAGACATTCGAGATGCGAATGCAGCTTATTTAAAAGTGAATAAAATAAAACATTGTGATATGTTAAGAAGGTGTTAGCTTTCTGGTTACAACTTTAATTACATTTAATTAGGCTACAGGAAAATGTATAAGAAGATCTATTCAATACCACCTGAGCTTCATAAATGACATTTTCTGTCAGATATTCGTGCTCATTTTGCTATTAGGAATCTGCGCACTGTATTAAATGCTACGTGACGTATTCCATGGAGAGCTCCCGACTCGGTAGTAATTTGGGTTATGTGTACACCAGGGTAAAACCAACTCGTGTAAGCTCTTTGTGTGATGAGAGAGTACCCCCACAGGTGCTGCCCGACATAATGAGAAATATATTCGTCCCCATTCGGAAACATGATCGCTAACATATGTGACCTTCAGCTATCAAAATGTTGCTTTTGTGCGCTTTTGAATCAAATCTGGTGCCTGTCGTTTCACAACGAGGATTTTTCGTCAGACGTCAGAATCCGAACAAATGCGCATTCTCACACCGCACGAAACACAGAAGTGGTTAAATTCTGTAATGTGAGATAACTATAATATGTAATATCATTTTACCCATATACAATAAATGAAATGATGTGCATTTTCTCCGTTTAGTTTAAGCCCATATGTTTTTTACACCGCGTTTTAATTTAGACGTTTATCCCATTGCAGAGGAGGCTTGAAAAACCATTCAAGGTCACCCACTAGGGGGCGGGAAATTGCCACCTTGTTTCGTTATCAGTATTTATCATATTGCTTGATAATAATTATTTTATGCTGGAACAGAACAGTGTTCATTGATTCTCCATGAGATTTTTTTTCTCCAAGAATAAATTCTCGCCACGATAACCTCGGGTTTGCTACGAGGGAATGTAATAGCTTCTCTTAGCATTTTTCTAGTCCTTCTAGATCTATGCTTATCGAGTTAACTCCCGGGTACACGTCAAGCTATCTGAAAATAATAATTGAACCTAATTTGTCCTCTTCCCTCACCCGTAGGGTGTGTGGAGTATGCATATTCTCCACGTATTAACGTTAGGCTACTTGGCGTCTTTAAATTGCCCTCAGTAATTGCGTGTGTTAAGATCGGTCCTTGTCCTGCCCCTTCGGTACGTCTGTTCCCTGTTTGTCCAGCAGGTGTCGCTGGCCATTCCGTGTCCTTAACTCCTAGTGCAGGGGTGTCAAACTCCAGTCCTGGAGGGCCAGAGCCTTGTGTAGGTTAACTCTTTCTCTGTTCCCCGACAAATGATTCAGCTCAAGAGCTTTGGGGTAATTAGCACAAGGAGGTGCAAGGAGATGAATCAGGTGTGTTAAATAAGGGAAACCCAAAACTTTGCAGGGCTCCAGCCCTCCAGGGCTGGAGATTGACACCCCTGTCCTACTGTTTCCCTGCCCACCACATGGCTTAATGGGCTAAGCGGTCAACCATTGTGCTGACTCCCCTTTTGCTGTGGGTTCAACTTATTTTAACATTTCTGTTATTTTGTGTTTTCATGTTTTTTTGGTGTAGCATGTTTTTCTGTTACAGTTCTTTGCTTTTGCTCCCTGTTCCCCATTTGTAGTTTCTTCCATTTTCCGTGTTTTAGTTTCCCTTGGCATTTGGACCTTTCTGTATCTGCTGAGTGACCCCACTTGCTTCTAATTGCCCCTAGTCTCTTGTTTGTAATAGCCCACACCTGCTCCTTGTTAGCCCTCATTATCTTTGTTTATATGTGCCTGTGTTTGCTCTGTTTCCTCAGTCAGTCATTGTGATTATAGTTGTTGGTGTCCTGTGTTTGCTGCTGCTGGTCAATTATGGTTGTTCCTTTGTTGCCCCCTGCCTTAGTTTAGTCATTTTCCTGTTTTGTTTTGACCCCTCGTGGTCCTTTGGTTTAGTATGGGTTTTTTTTTTTTTCTTTTAGTATAATGAAGTCTTTTTATTTGTTGGGCCTGCTACATGGATCATCTTATCCTTCCCTCTTCTCTGCATCTTTCCCAACCGTAACAGTGTGTGTGTTCTGCAATGGACTGGCATCTCATCCAGGGTGTACTACTGTGCCGTGTTGCCTGAGAGCCCCCCCACCCTAATTTTTATGCAGTTAGTTGAGTGTGTGTGTGTGTGTGTGTGTGTGTGTGTGTGTGTGTGTGTGTGTGTGTGTGTGACACGCATCATTAAAGTGTCAATTTTGATATTTTGACATTTGTTGTCATAATTCTGACGTTTTAATATTTGTTGTATCTGCCACCTTCCTGCTTTTTTTGGCGCAAAAATAAAATCTAATCCTTTAGATAGGCTAAAGGTGCAACTCCGAACCATTCCCGAATATGTGTAATATAATATTTATCTATATTAAATATATGAATGTCAATTAGACGCATCATATAACGTTTAGTGGACGACTTGTCAAATTTTCATTTATCCAGTAGGTGGCGGGATTCATGTATTTATCAAATATAATTTTTAAATTCAGTTAGGTTATTCTGCTTTGCAGAATCTAAGAAATCTCAGATTTTGGGTGTCTTCACTTAATATACGCCTTTTTTCCGGACAACACATCCTATTACATATAGGCGTAATCCATTTGGAAAATATAGGAAAAGTTGTGTGAAAGTACAATATTTCTACTTTTATGTGATACCAAGATGTGGAGGCGAATTGATTTTCGATGTCTCCTGTTTGTTGTTTCGTTTTTAACATCCTGCATTAAATGAGCACTGTTTTGAAAAATGCGCATCACTCTTCCGTAATGGGTTCGATAACTTTGCCGCTTTCATACCACCGATGGATTCCATTGCTCAACCGAACCCGACAATGTACCAAATCTAATACAACGGCAGTTGCTCTCTCCTCATTGATTGGTTCCAAAGAAGGGGGGCGTTGGCGTAGTGCTCAACACTGCATTCTTATTGGATGTCTGTGCACGCCTCTCAAGAAACAGCCTCTGCCGCTAATAGCCAAGGAACTGTGTAGGTTGTCAACTACGGGTTTGGTTACTGTTGCTGCTGCAATGACAACATCGGCTGTGGACGATGAGAGTGAATTTGGTCCTTTAATTGTCAAGATTTGAGTGAGTGCCCCACTTGTCGTTCCTTTGAAATACCTGCTTGGCATGTGGTTGTATAAACGTTTTCACCCTGTTGATTGGTTAACTGAATTGGAATCAGCGAACAAAATGCCCCTGTTAACAGAAGGGGGAAGATCTGTTCATGTTATATAGCATGGCTTGCTTTAATCTTCGCTGCTTTCTGCAAGACCGCGATGGGAAAGATCCGACCAATTGACCAGTTTACTAAATATCGCGTATCAGTTTTGAAACACCTCCCTAAAAATTCTTCTTGTTTTTGTAGCGTCTTGCACTCATGACATGATGCACAGTATTAATACGTAGGTTTTTGTGATGGAACTAATTGCACCAGGATTTGAAAATGCGTGAATTTTTTATTAACATGTAGGGAGAGGAGCCGCTTCATCACGGATCGACATACAAGTGTTGTCCAAAATGCAGCATTGGCACGCACAAATGCACACACACGCCTTCGCATAGCCGTTCGGGTCCATTTTACGCGATCAGAGATTAATGTGAACGCGGAATTCGGCAGATTGGGTCCCTCTTTATTGCCCAAATCACAACTTTGAAACAGTCTCTTATCTAATTAGCTTCTTAAGCGACACCAGCATTAATATCCGTCTTTTCGCAGAATTATTTTTTTAATTATTCTCTAGTCGATGCATTTTCAGCATCTCCATCCCCCGCTCGCGTCCAGTCCAGCTACATAATAAATGGTAAATGCACTCTACTTTTATTTGCATTTATTAGTATTCAATTATTTTAAATTACCCCCGCCCCTCGAAAGCAAAGCAGTCAGCGGCGCGGTGTAATTGTATAATATTTTATGGGTTGGTGAGGTGCTGTAGCGGTGGGTGGACTTGTCACTAATAGCAACAGGGTCTTCACGGTATGTCTGTATATACGGAAAAACGGAGAAAGCGGCATTTCCGTGCACAATGCAAAGCCGCAATTTAAAGCCCGATCGTACTACCTAATAATAAGTGGGAGTATTATGGCGAATGCCCGTTTTCTGGTAACGTTATTTCCTTTAGAGCAGTAATAACATCTCTGCACGTCTATTAGTATGTGTCCATAAAATGCATCACAATATAAATAAACCATTGTATGTTTTTATAGTTTTTTCTTCTAGTGTTTGTAAAGTTTAATGAAATCTCAACGTTTCGTTCCAGTAGTGGACATAAGGTTATAGTGGTATCAAACATCAGTAGGCCTTGCAGCTAGAATTGGTTGAGTTCGTTTTTAAAACTGAGATTATTTGGATTTTGGCAAGTGTCTAATGCATGAAATTTTTAAGATCGTGTGCGTATGTCCTTCATTCCCGAATACATGCAATTTAACCCCTGCTGAACTGAACACAGCGAGTATGTTAAATTGTACAAATAACACATTATAAACCACGTTATACTTAATAAATATTTTATCCAGCTATTCCATTTTGATTTAGAAAGGTTCCCCAATCTTTTTGATCTGCTGTGCCTAGTTGAAAGAAAATAGATTTAAATGAATTAAGGGAAGGACTCTAGACAACGCCAGTCCTAATTTTTTCTTTGTTATTAGGAAGTATTTGGGCTCAAGAACCCATGAGAATATTTTGTAATGTCTAAGAAAAAAAGAATTGTATAATAAAATCAATATGGTAAAATCTGTAGTGTGTAGTGGCACTTATCTCTGAGGGTTTATTTAATAGGGTGTATTTTTACTAATGCAAGTTTTTTGTTTGCTCCTGGACTGGTAACACTAAAGTATGTTGACAAACCACATGAGTCAGAAACTGAAAGTCACATTATCATAAAATGTGTATGTGTGTGTGTGTGTGTGAGGGGGTTATGTATATGGTATATTTTGGGGAACAAATGTTCCCATAATGTGATAAAACTCTGTTATTTTAACGTTGTGGGGACCACAGCTCAATTTTGTAAAAATCTGTGACTGTAACCAAGAAACTAAAAATGCCATGAGTCTTGTACTTTGTTTGGTTACTTATGTTTAAGGTTAGGGCTGGGTTGGGGTTAAGGTTTTCATTGTTGGGATTAGGGTTATGCCCATAGAAATGAATGGATGGTCCTCACAAAGGTACTGGTCTGTGGTGTGTGTGTGTGTGTGTATGTGTGTAGGTTGGTCACACACATGAAAGATGGTGGGGTTGGTCTGGACCTGAGCGATCCCTCCTTTTTGCTGGAAGGACGGCTCTGCCCCTGCTGTTTCCTTCCAGACCATGGGCCTTGGATATTGCGTGATGGTGGCACCCGGCCGCCACAGCACATTTCTCTGCTAGGAAATCTTTTTACCGGAGAATCTCCCAAAAATAACAAAATCATCTCAATACCCTAAGCATTCAGGTTGGGTACCGACTGACATTTATTGTGTCAGATTATAATGGTAGAATTTGCAAGAGCAATGCAGAAATCCTTTTTCTCAGCCCTATGTTCAGTAATAATTAAAGAAAAATTTGGTTTGACCAACACCAAATTCTTTTGAGAGCTGGTCTGTGGGTGGTAAGTGGTGGTTTGTACAGCTGGCTTAGGCTCTGAAACACTGTAGAGTATGATGGAGACACTTTAGAGCTTAATAGCCCATTTTAAAGGTGCAAACCTACAGACAGGAATTTTTTGGAGGGTCTATTTAAAGCCAATGAGCAAATTACATCTATTCCAGCAGGATTAAATTATTAACGACTGTAGGTTCTTTTCAGTGTATTTTGGCTGAGTTCTTTTTGGGGTGTTTTAGCCCCATTTCTTGCTGGGATTTGGGCAGAAGACAGCAATATATTGCTGGTGGTGTTTTGGTGAGATTCAGAGTACATTTATGGCTATTAAGTCAAGGATATGTTTTGGGTATGATATGGGCTGCACAGTGTGAATTCCAGGGCCTTATACAACACAGTGTGGGTGGTAGCGACGAGGAGCCTGCCATCTTTCAGTCACATTTGGGAGGAACCCAGAGGCACGGTCTCCTGTAGTGCCCCGTGTGGCCCTGAACAAGCCTAGTATACAGTAAATCTTCTCCAATCACAAGACGTTCTACCGCTGTGGCTTGCTGAGCCTGGTGCCGTGGAACAGCCCGAGGAGCACTTGGCGCACACGCTGGCATGGGCGGGGCTTAGCTGGAGTGTCACTTCCCACAAATTCCTGAAAGTGGTTTTTCTGGATATCCTGATTCAGCTCCATCCCCTCTGCACCATGATTGGTGTCTGATTTCAGGCTGGGAGCTAAAGTCATGTTCTGGATGCTTTTTCTAAAGCAGGGGTGTCAAACTTTTTTCATTTAATGGGCCACATTGGACCCAGTCTAATCTCAAGTGGGCCGGACCAAGAAAATCTGTGTAGTACACATTTAATATTTGTTTTTTCTCATTAGTGTAAGAGGCTGCAACAGATTGGTCAGAAATCACCTACGAATTATGAACAGACTGCAGCACCTCATGAAAAATTGTTCTTATTTGAAAGTATCGATGGCGTCCCGCATATAGGCTACCTTCATAAATAATTAGAGAATATTGAAGGTGCTTACCAAAATGTATTTATTGGTATAATGCAAGATGAACAGTATCTGTTAACAAACTGTGGCAGCACAAGTGAAATAGACGTGTCCCGCCGGCGACCTGTAGTACGGTATCTGCCGTTAAGGCAGTTCATACAGGCAGTAATAGTGCAGCTATTCACCAAGCCATGATGGATAAGAAAGGCAGGAAAATTGGAGCCAGAAGTATCCAAAGTCCTGTCTGCAGCCACATTTCTTGCCAGTGTGTCATCATCTTACTGGACAGATTAGAACCATTACCCTACTGGGTTGTGGCCTGCCGGCTGTGTTTGACACCCATGTCCTAAAGCAATGCAACAAAGGCCACAGCTACAGTAAATGGATCAGTATTAGAAGCACCCAATAGGGGTGGCGCCTTAAAAGCCACCACTGAGAGCATTATCCTTTTCTCTTTTGGCCTACATCCACACTGGTTTCCATTCAGCTAACCTTGCAGTAACTGACATTGCCATTAACTACTAGTGCTACTGTATTGTAGCACATAGTATGCATTGGTCCATTTTAACAGAGAACAGGATCAAGACCCAGGTAGAATGTGAATAACAGATTGTTAGGAATTCCTCATTGTTGTGTTTCTACCATAAAAGTCCCCTCAACCCACAAATTTTGGGCATTAAATCAAGTCGTGCCCAATGCACATCTGCCTTGTGTGGGACAGTTTTTAGTATTTTCCATTTTAATCGGTAGTCCTTTCCAAGCTCACAAACCACCCAGGTCCTCTAGAGGCACTGAGCTGGATTGCGCCCAGGCGAAAATGGCGGACTGCCCGAAAGCGATGGCTCCTCAGGGATCAGAAGGAGACAGGGACGCTCCGAAAAGTACTGGACCATTTTGATACAAGCACACAAGAAAAATCACAGAAAGCTCTATCAGCTGGACTGAGCCGTGTTTTTTGACTTTGAGGATATAGAATGTTTCAGGACATCACAAGGAGAAAATGATTCATTCCCTTTAGGGTTATGCTGCTATGTTTTTTTAAATTACGGCTAATCGAATTGCACTGAACAGTCTCAGTCTGCACCTCTGCAGCCCTTGGGAAATCTTTTGCTCAGGTCTTACACTCCGGCGTGAACATTTTGTACCAGCTGTAAAACAGCTAATTGCACAAATTGTTTAGGTCGTTATTACTGATAATGAAAATTGAAAATTGGATAATGAGGATTTTTGGAAGCTTGTGTAACATCAAATTTGTTATGCTGATGGGTGGGTGTGTGCGTGATTTTTGGGTTTAAGGGGAGAAATCCACCATGAGTCTAAAAATTGTGAATCACTCCTTATGTTCTATAAAAGATAAACATGCCACACGACCCCTATCCTGTTTTAATAAGGGTATTAATTGATCGTTCTTATAAATAGGAGCCTATGCATAGTTGTTTGTAGGAATCTCCTACGATTCCCAGGAACAGTTTTAATCATCTGTTTGACTGGTCTTTGCCTTTTCATGGCACCATGGTTTTATGGGAAACTGAGGCTTTCGGAGCTGTATAGGTTAGGGGGGACTTTTCTGTATCTCTGTAATAGGACTGGCATGAAAACAGATTGCAAGTGATGTGTGTTGATATTGGTTTTAGTATGATTCTCCTCTGTGTTCACTCTGTGATGAAATTTTCTGTTCAGGGGACATACAAGATTTCCCTTTAATCTGTTCATAATAATCTACTAAAGTTCTTTGCCTCTTCATGAACATCCATCCATTTTCCAACCTGATTTAATACTGTGGCCCCACCCCCAATCCCAGGCAGCTTCAGGCACGAGACAAGGAAACAACCAGGAAGGGGGGTTCTGAAGCACATAGACTCACAATTCAGTGACACCTGTGGACATAAGTGACAGAAAATCCACATCTCACGTGGATAACAGGCAAACACCACACACACAAGGCTCAGGACCCTGTCAAAGCCACGACCTTGGAGGGGAGAGGGAGCGGCACTACCCACAAGGCCAGTCTGCTCCTTAACCATCACGACACCTGATGGCAGGTGGTTTAGGAGTTGCAAGCTGCCTGGCCTCATGAGGCAGTTTTGTCAGGCCTAAGGTAGTGTCCGCAATTGTTGTTAGTTGCGCATATGTCGCTGCATTGACAGAACGATCAGGTGTCCTCCTGTTGTGCCACATTGAAGATGTTTGTCAACAACACAATTTAATGTCAATTCGATTGCTCGCATGATGCGCAACCGTGTTATATATTTTGATGCCTGATAAGCTTTCAAAACCAGTTCAGAGAGCTGGTTTGCACAGATGGAGACACAGCTGAGTGGCTGGTGTGCCCAGCGTCCAGATAAATCCCATCTAAAGAGCAGCTGCGTGTGACCTCCCCGACAGAGACACGGCAAAAGCTCGCTCACGTTATGCATTTCGGCTGCTATATTGCCAGGGACTTGGTGCGAAGGATTGAGTTCGCACTCATTTCGGGGGAATATTTATGGCGATTTCAGGACTTTACCTGAATTTAAATTCCCTTTGAAGTGTTCCAATATCATTAATTCACATTTGCTTTTATAATAATACAAGGTGTCCATAAAGTCTCTTTACAATTTCAAAAATTTATTACAAGAGCAAATGAAAAGACAGATAAGTGAAAATTATTACAAAATGAGACGTATATATTTAAGTTTTTTTTGCCTCATTTAATACACCTCTATATGGGCACCATTAGCTGCACGAAGCACATCAAGACGGTACTGGATTTCTTGCCATGTTGGCTGTAGCAAACCCTCATCAATGGTGGCAATGGCATCAGTGATCCTCTGCTTTAGACACAAATGCAATGTGATAAAAACCTTGATAACCACCGAGTACATAGAACAAATCTGATGAAGATATCTCATCAATTGCCTTTGTAATAAATTTCTGAAATTGTAAAGAGACTTTATGGACACCCTGTATATCCCTTCAGTATTTTCAGCCTTTTCTGACCTTTCTTCTCAGTTTACCGCCTGCTCTGTAGTGTTGCGTGTGCTGGACTCGTATTTGGCCCAACTCCGGCCTTTGTCCTGCTGCGTCTCCAAACCACTCACTTTTTGGTGAATTCACTTTCCACTGTAACTGAGCAGATGGCTGCCATTTTCTATCCCCTCCTGCATCTGAATGGTTTAAAAATGCCTGGACTGGGATGTTGTCCCTGTATGTGAAACACCAGCAAATTTCACAAATGAATTTTCATTGTTCTGTTTTGTTTTTTTTTTTTCCTTATTTTTTGGGAATATACGTTGGCTGAAGTCATTCCAACCTGTAAAAGGAACGGGGAGAGATGGGCGATCCCAGTGAGATGGCAGTCACTGCTGCACCCATGTGACATTAAAAACATTGGCTGGTTCTACGCGCTAAAGGAACATCAGTCGCAGAAGAAAAGAGAAAATTCCCCTGATTGATTTTTGGTTTTTATATTTTCGATTTCACGTAAGCGGTCGTGTTTTCTCTCTGGAGCGTCCCCTCTGTGGCTTGATCTCGTGGAGGACAGGCCTGTATCGGATTTGTTTCCTGTGCATCTCTTTAGTACTGCATTCCTCTATTTTCATCAGTGCACTGTATAATGGCATTATTTTCCAAAGGGTAGCTAAATCCACATGGCAGTGAAGCACACATACCCAGCTCCCTGGTTACATGGTGTTGCTGGATCTAATAGAGTCCAGGGTCCCTGGGAGTGGAAGAAGTGGACCATGTCCTACAGAGCGGGTACCATAGCATGGGGCTGATTGTTAAACAGAATTTACAGCTGCGGAAAAAATTAAGGTACCAGCACAATTTTTTGTTTTACTCATGTCTCAATTTATGGCTGTGCGTCTGTGAATAATATGGTTTTTTTTTTCAAACTGCAGCCTGGTTATTCTCTGTCTCTCATTAATGAAGGGCTTCTTCCTTGCTTTATGGGACTTCAGTCCTGCTTCTAGGATCCTGATACCTGTCCTAAACTGTCCTAGCCGGGCACTTCACAGCTGTACTTAATGTTTCCCATTCCATTTGAAGGTCACTTCATGTCATCGTATGATTCATGAGAAACTGCCAGATAAGTTAACAGTCATCTCTGGTATTAGAAAGTTACTTCCGCCCTTTACCTGGCTGGTTTCTGGTCGTTCCCAGTGTCTCCTGCTTCACCTTATTCTTGTTTACTGCTGTCTTAGAAATTTTGAACCTGGAAGCAGCCTGCTGCTCAGCGTAGCCTCTGCCAGCAGAACTACAATTAAATCAGAATTTAAAAATGCAGATTTGTTTTGTTGTGTTTGTGGCTGTATGTTGCGCTGGAGCCCCTTTCAAACCCCTCCAGATGGGGTTTGTCCTTCAACCATTTTTGCTGGACCAGAGGTACCAGTCACCATTTAGTTTCCCCCAGATGGATGCATAGGGCCCTTCTTCTCTTTATCCCCCTTTTCCATCTTAAAAAATGAATAATGGGCAATAGATGGCATACCTGGCAACTGCTAGGAACCAACCCTTCTGTGCATGCACCCTTTTAATTAAGACACACTCAGGGCCGTGGAAACAAGCCATAAAAGGCTGTGTGGATTATGTGGCTTGTCAGCAAAACCACCATGCTGATGCCAAAGCCTGGTGACTTGGGATTACCGTGGATCGACTCGTCCCAGATGTGATGGAGGCCTGTATACTCATTCAGGACTGCTACAAATGGCACTGAAAGTGTGGTCAAAAGATCTCCAAAGAAAGATCTTCATCTTTTGTAGGCTTAGTAGCAATGGCATGATTATTCTGTTCTAATGCTGTATTAGGAATAATATAATAGCAGGGTGGTTTGGAGCAAGCCAGAAGCTTGCCATTGAACACACTCACGACACACTGACTCATTCCAGTGGGGGAGTCAGGGTCCCACAGTCCCCGGAGTAACGGAGGCAGGAAGAGGAAGAGGAAGGGAGTCCTCCTCGTTCCCAGATCATTGCGTGGTGTTTGCTGATTTTTTTCACTGAATTGTCTTTTATATTTTGTGGCATTCTGTGCAGTAGTAGCTTTAGGAGGTAATAATATTGACTATTTGACTAGCAAAATAACAGATAAGAACCTAATTTGACCTGCCAAGATATCAAACGGATTCGGAGCCAGCAACAGGGGTAAAGCACATTTTAATGGTAACAATCACTAGTGTAAGACATACAGCAGTCAACGAATGTATGCTTGGAGATTTGGAGTCCACACGTTAACCCTGTCTTGGTTCAGACTGACCAATCAGACATGTAACATTTGCTACCGTTCTGGGTTTTAATGCTTAGAAAAGGGCACGTTAAGTAAGAGAGAAACTGAACCCTGTTGTCTAATCCAGGCAGTCAGGAAAAGAATGGATAGAAGCATTTAGTCACTAGCTTTCTACACATCATACATACAGTACCTATACGTGTAATAGAGATTGTTAGAACAGATAGTTTTTATACCACGTTGTATATCTATGAGAAAGACCTACATTAGCACCTGTTTTTGTACACTCAATGAAATCCAAAGAGTATTTTCGCTTTTACGAAAAAAGGAGAACAGCAAAAGAGCGTTTAATGTTTATCAGTGAGCCGATTATAGATTTACAGCCATGCATCAACATTTCGATCAACAATGGACCACATATACCATGGTGGTCCCATAAGATTATAATGGAGCTGAAAAATTCCCATCGCCTAGCAACATTGTAGTTATGGTGACATCATAGCACAACACATTCCTCACGTGCTTGTGGTGATGCTGGCGGTCATATAAAAGTATAGCACATACCATTACGTACAGTTTGTAATACCTGATAGTGATAATAAACAGCAACGTTACTGGTTTATGTATTTACTCTACTGTACTTTTTATTGTTATTTAGGCTATACCATCCAGGTTTGTGTAAGTACGCTCTATGATGTTCTCACAACTGCGAAATCGGCTAACGATACATTTCTCTGAACGTGTCCCAGTCGTTATGCAGCGCTTGACTGTTTTGATTCTGATAAGTGAAACTACACTGAACATACATTATTTCTACTTTGTATGGGCTGTGCATCATATCATTCCTGTTTTTACTATTTGTATGTGTGATTATAGGATTTATGTGTTATTTGGTATGATTTGGCAGGTTACTTTTTGGGGCTGGGAACTTTTTTCCCATATTTTTTCCATATAAATTAACTATAATTTCGTCTTCGCTTTATGGAATTTTAGCTTACGAAAGGATTCATAGGAACGTTCTACTTTCAGATAGGGGGGAAACCTGTACTTATCCTGGTCTGGGTTGCCTGGGTCCTGGAGCCTATCCCAGGCAAGCTGTTATATTGTATATAATTTTTATAAATAATATGCATATGGTAGATTGACAGGCTGGTTGGTGAAACAGCTAGGCTAGCAACATGTGACCTACAGTGAGTAAGAAAGCAGTTCCGCTGGTAGGACCATTCGGGCATTGCCCCTGAAACAGTGATATTCAGGAGGAGAGTCACAAGCTGCTGCCTCTGAAACAGTGATATTCAGGAGGAGAGTCACAGGCCGCTGCCTCTGAAGCAGTGATATTCAGGAGGAGAGTCACAGGCCGCTGCCTCTGAAACAGTGATATTCAGGAGGAGAGTCACAGGCCGCTG
>JAAGVU020000076.1:2802071-2839360 GCA_011763525.2 Mormyrus iriodes | reverse complement strand
GGTATCAATCTTCAGATGTGCGTATGGAAATGTGAATAACGGGTGGCGTATAAGTGTAACTTAAAGATCACTCAGTTTTATTTCAAATAGTGCGATTTAAATATTAAGTTGGTTTTTAGTGGTGCTTGGATTGCCAAAAGAAGCAAAGTGTAGTCTGTCACCAGTGACTCGCGTATATCTTCTGAATGACTTTCTTGGTATTTCTGACGTCTTCACTGCTGTACGAAAGCGCAAATATCCTATACAGGCTATATACATGTAAAAATCTGTTTGGACCTTTCATTTTCTCGACATCTGTATTTGTCAAAACAACTTCCTTCACACATTTTAGTTCAAGTACATGTTTGCATCCTCGCTCCCGGGGCGGGGAGGCCATGCAAACATCATACGACCTCTCCTCTTTTTCATCACTCCGGGGCGAGGGTGTTTGATTCCCAAACGTTGCGCCGACAGCGGTGGCTAAGTGAGCTTTCAAAGGTGCTCCACCGCAGATCAAAGCGACATGGTCGGAAGCTTTGTTCCTCGTCCGCAATAGCCGGCGCGGTGGAGCGGGGCATTCCTTTTATTAGCCAGCTCAGAGTCTTACTGTGGCGGTAATAACACGGAATGGCAGGAGGCACGCACTGTTTACTGCCGCGTGCCCTGTTGTTAAGCGTACACATGCGTAATCGGAGCGGCACGTGCGCCCGCGGAGGAGCGGGTGCCTCAGGTGACTTCGCTGGGAAGGGGTCGTTTCCTTCGCCTTTTGTTCCACTTTTCTCCTATTAATTTTTACAGCGGGTCTGGCTGAGTGCGAGGCCCGTCCAAGAAGAGACGGGCGAGTTTGCTGGGAAGGTTGTGGTTGACGTGAGGGTCTTGCGTGCTCTGGTTCAGCCGCCGCCGAGGAGAGCGCGCAGGAGACTACCAGCCAGCCCAGAAATGGGGTGTGGGACCTCAGTTACCACGGAGGCTCAAAGGAGACTTTCAGAGAAAGATGTCGGTTTCACCGTTCCTCGTGAGTTGTTAGTACATACTTGCATACTTGATAAAGTATTAGACATTTCTATTAAGACAAAGTTTACAAGCTTTATCAGATCTAAAGTTATGTTGAAAATGTTCGCTTAATAAGACCTACGGAAATATTTGATTATTTTCTGACTCTCTTGCCTTCAGTCTACTCTTGCTTAATCACCTGCTCCTGTTTTTCTGCTGTATTCCTCTGTGCCTTATTATATTTCCCATTTGTACGTCCCCATAGCAGCTTCCCAAATTACATTATTTAATCATTCCTCACACAGATGACTCCATAAAGGCTCCCAGTCCAGCACTAAGTAAGAACCACTCTTTGTTCTTCTTATTGGTCGCTAACTGCAATCACGTCATAGTACATCATGCTCAGTTTCCATATATGCTTGCTCTCTGTCTCCCTCCCTTCCTGATTGTCTTTCATCAAGAGAAGCAGATGGTTTGAGTGAATAATCTCTCCATGTTGCTTTTCCATGTCAAACAGAAGTTTTTTCTTCTTTTGTGGCTCAGTTCTATAGGATCATAGCTTTTTATAGATCCAAAACCCAGCGTCCTGCAAGACCTGTAAATCCAACTCGAGGCTAAAGTCGGTAGCAACATTGCCCGGGGTCGTTTTACGCTGTTTGCTGTATGTTAAGTCGCAGATCTGCAGGCCAGCACTGCAGCTGTTTATCCCTGTTGTTCTACAGACTAATGCTAACTGTTGACATGTCTTGGGTTTGTAGTCACACCTCGTCACTGAAGTTAATTTTGTAATATGTAGGGATTACCCTTATGGGACTCTGCCTATTTTAGCCATACTTCTTCCAGAGAGGGACATGTGATGTACCCGTGTGTAGCTTGTCATGGCCAGATGCATGTTTGGGCATGTGTGTGTGTCACAGTCTTTATGTGTGTGTGTGTTATTGTGTGCGTGTTACTGCTACGGTGTATCATGCTGTGTGAGAGAACGTGTCCCTGTGGGGTAATTTCTGTATCTGCTTAGTGCTAATTGTGTGGACGTTCTCAGATTTAAAAAACGGAAAGATGTTTTTAATGAATACAGGACCTAAGTATGTCTTCTGTTTGTGTAACAGAAAATAATGGCATGGATCTGAGAAGTGAGTGATTTCTGTCCATCTCATCACTGTGATATTCTGCATATCTCATGTTTCAGTTTATTTCTAAGCCGCATTACATAGGAAAAACTGTAGCTTCTGAGGGGGGGACCTTGTACCTTGTGTCTTTGACTTTTCTTTCTCATGTTGACATTCAAGGCTTGAGCATGACAAGAGCACCTCCTATCTGTTCAGAATGCTGTGTCAACTGATCTATCCCATATATACAGCACATACCTTTGTTTTATCTCCGCCACATCCTCTTGTAGCCATGAAGGCGGCTATCTTGATCCAACGTTGGTACCGGCGCTACGTGGCCCGGCTGGAAATAAGACGGCGGTACACCTGGAGCATATTTCAGTCCATCGAGTATGCTGGCGAGCAGGATCAGCTGCAGGTGACTGCGGGAGATTGCCCCCTGGTGACCGATGTGCAGAGCAGCAATAATGATTGCAGGGGATGTCATAGCAGGGACTGATCCCCTTTTTAATGTACATATGAGCTATAATGACAGGCTGCTGCTTTTTTTTTTTTTTTAACAGCTCTCCAGTTTCTTCAGCTTTATGTTGGACAACTTCACACAGATCAGCGGGAATGGCCCAGGTAGATGATGCTGTAGTGTTTGTCTGGCGGGATATGCAGGTAGTCCAACGTGGGATGGGGGGACAAAGCGATGTGAAACTCCCATGTGCACTGGTTGCTGTGCTCTGGTCTGATTCTGAAGCCATTTTTTCAAACACTGTTCCCTCTGGCATGCTAAAAGCCACCTCATGATTATTAGGCAAACGCTGTAATCGATGGCAAATTAGTTTAGTTTCACTGTATGCATTACACAACTGTAGCTATAGAAACTGAACTTACAACCACATTGCTGGTTTAAGAAACAGCACCGGTCTTATAGATGTTAGTACTGATGTTTGCGTTTCTTATTTGGACGATTTATGCTTCCAAATGTTGTGGTTGTAAAGTTAACAGCTAATCACGATTTGGAAAAACAGCCTTTGTGCTGAAGATAACGATGCCTTTTCACCTTTTGTAATGTCAAAAAAAACATGGAGGAACACTGTTGCTTAGCAGCCAGAAATCCCATGCACAGCGCCGGACAGTGCTGGGTGCACTGTTATGTTGATATTACAGCTAACCACCCCCCCATCAGAGTTAGGGCTGAAAGAAAAATAACCATTAGCTGTTTATGCAAGCCTTGCGTTATTGAGGCGTCGGGGAGCATTGAATGTGAGTTGTTTGATGTCATGTTTCATGGTGACGACATCACATGCGACTGTGAGCAAGGGCAGCTTTCACTGTTGACATCTGTAAGTGTTGGCAACACGCCGAAGATTGAAGGTGCTTCAGTTTTACTGAAATCGAAAGTTAGCCTTAGAGGCTACAAACCGTATTTAAAAGACTGGATTTCATTGTGGCAGCCGCTTTGTGTTTTGTGCAGTTCTATCAGGTGTGTTCAATAGTATTGCCTTAGTTTGTATATTTATTTCTTGTTAGTTTCCAGCCTTCCTAGAGGCCTGATGTGGCAGTTAATGTTCTGTTTCAGGTTTAGATGAATCATAAATTAGGCTCCAAGGAGGAGCCGTTGTTTGGGCAATCCCACCCCAGGCCATTTCATGCCCCCCTCCTCCCATAAATGTTTTGTGATGTTGCAGACATAACTAAGTGTGGAGCAGTGCTCTGACTGGTTAACAGGGGAAACGTGGTAGACACTACAGGGAGGAAGTGGCCACTTGAACCTGGACATGGGACCCTACTGAACATCTGTGTGCAGCACCCTGTCTCTGGATGGATTTGCTTTTATTCCCTGAAATTAGCATCCTTAAGTGTAGCACACAGCCTGCACTATGCTGTGTGTGGCAGACAGGGTAACTGGGCTCACTGCACTTCATTATATTTATATACATTTCTGTTAGGGAAGAATATTTTTGATTAGAATTGTTGATAACACTTTACTCGATGGGGCACAAATAGTAATAACTCAGTTACGACTGAAGTATAAATCATAAACAAATATAATTACTACTTGAGATGAAAATGTCACAATTAATTAATAATGAACAAAGATGAGATCAATATTTCACTTGTGTTATTCATGACTTGTTCCTTCAATAGTTTCTTTGTAGTTTGCAACGGTTTTCAAAATTAATAGATATATTAACTGCTTGGGGTGAAAGATACTTTATGAGTCATAAATGATGAACAAATGAGATCAGCATGTAACTAAGACTTAGTTTGTAGTTAATTATTACATAAGTAATAGTATAATACCATATTATTTGTCACCCGTCAAGTAAAGTGTTACCCATTTGTTTATATAAAGATTTAAAAGCAGACATTATCTATGAAAGTTCAGGATTTCATCTGGAAAAGTGGTCACATGGTTAGCCTTATGGCTTCACACATGTGAAATAATGTAGTTCAGCATGATTCAAAGGCACTAGGACGTGTTTACACAAGGTGCTGTAACATAGCATCTGATGCAGTGGGTTTGTGTTCAGATGGTTTCCAAAAACTGAAGAGGCATTGCTGATGTACCCTTAGTCTGAGTTTATCACATTGTAAAAGTCAGTCATGAGGATGAGCTATGCCTCTTTGCTTTCAGATCTGATCTCTCATCTTCTGGACCCTGCGCTGACAGAGGAGGAAAAGCGAGCCACATTTGAGGGAGTCGAGGTGTCCGATTCATACAGCGGACCCCATATCTGCTTTCCCCTGACCGTGTCCGACACCAACACCTTGCTCAGTGCATTCAAAGCACAGCAGGTAACACCCCCCCCCATGTGATGTCAGGTCCTGTTTGGTTGTTTGGGCAGTTTTTAATTGAAGCAGGTTCTCTGAAGCATGGAGGAATGAGAGCTGATTAGTACTGGGCACGTCAAAGAAGGCCTGCGATTTGAAACGCTCCCACACAGACATTTATGGGTCCTTCATATGTAACCACAAACCCAGGATGATGGTGTGTCCATTCGGGTGCCCGACTGCAGTGGTAAGGGCAGTTCCTCCTCTCGTCCTATTTTTTTTTTCTTCAGATTCTGCACGCCAGGTATGTGTTGCAGCTGCTATTTGAGACCAAGCAGTTCCTGAAGCAGATGCCGAACATCATACACCTGTCCACGTCGTACACCAGAGAGATCACAGTGTGCGGTGAGTCCTGCTGCTTGTTGTGGGATGGAGGGGGCTGGCAGCTAATGCGGCAAAGGTCAGCAGCAGGGCGTGGGGCAGAGTACGGGCAGGACAATGAAAGGTTCCCCGAAAAGCAGTGGTTCATTTGGTGCCGTGCAGCCTGCCGCAGTGGCTACTGTCTTTTGCCTTGTTTGTATGTATCTCAAATTTCCCTATGTGGGATTAATAAAGTTCATCTTATCTTAAGCACTTAAAATGTGGGAGCTAACCTAAAAACTATGGAAAAAAAAAAAAAAGGAAATGTAAACTCAGTAAAGTTAAATTAATGTCCCGACAAACCCACCAGGGCAACACTAAATCCCCCTGGCTAACCGTAATTAATGCACAGGTTTGGGCCTCTTCACCCCGTCTCAGGACATTTCTGCCGAGTATCTGCAAATGCTGATTCCTGGACATGAGAGGCTACTCAGATGGACCGTGATGCTCTTTAAAAGCCCTTTTGAATGGGCACTCCATCGCCGACAGCCATCTTATTAGTCTGAAGCATGCTTGAGATAAGGAACAGAACCTCACTATACAGGATGTCTTGAAATCCCACATCACCTGGCCCACAGAGGGAGCTTAATGGCTATGTGCCTAAAATCTCTCCTTTTGTCTACCATAATATGCTTCTCTGCTTTTGTTTTACTTAAGAGATTTGACCTGAGCTTATTAATTAAACATCTCTCCTGTTTTTAGGTGACTTGCATGGAAGACTGGATGATTTGCTGCTCATATTCTATAAGGTAGGCTTCTGTATGAATTCAGTGATAGAAGCAGCTAGAGAATATTTATAGACACCTGCAGATGGACACTCAACAGTGAAGCCCTTCTAGATAGATACTGAAATGCCTTTTTCTAGGGATGGATACTCACTGAGTCATGGTATTCATTATTCCCTTGGATACAGAACGGGCTTCCCTCAACGGAAAACCCTTACGTGTTCAACGGCGACTTTGTGGACCGAGGGAAGAAGTCCATAGAGATCATCATCATTCTGTTTGCATTCCTTCTCCTCTATCCGGACCACATGCACCTAAACCGAGGCAATCACGAGGACCACATCATGAACCTGAGGTGCCCTTGTGCTGTGCCCTCGATCGCTCCAGCCCAATGTTTGCAGCCCTTTTGAAGGCCATACAACTGACAGCTCAACATCCTTCCTGTGTTTCAGATATGGATTTACAAAGGAAGTTATGCAAAAATACAGGGTAGGATTAGTGTGGCATTTTATGGGTAGTAGTTGTGTGTATTGAAGATGTTTATGCAGGAGATGCATGTATATGTGTGGGACATGCTTCATGTGTAGCAGTGTTATCTGAAGCAGTGGATCTCAAAGTGTTGGGTATGAATAATTGGGAGGAGTTACGAAGTTCAAAATTTTATCATGTCATGAGGGACCACTCCCCCTGCTCTACAAATTTTATCATATTGAAAAGGGTCGCAAGATGTTGTTTTTTTTTTGGGGGGGGGGCTCTAGATCAATGGTTCTCAAAGTCCTTGAGTCATTTCCTGTCAGGAAAAAAACCCTTTTACTGTTCATCCCAGACCCATGGAAGGCAAATCTTGCAGCTGCTGCAGGACATCTTCAGCTTGTTGCCCGTGGCAACGGTGATCGATGACAAAGTGCTGATCGTCCATGGTGGCATCTCTGATATGACAGACCTGGAGTTTCTGGGCTCCATCAACAGGCAAAAGGTGAGCACTGGCTGGATCAGCAGCTGTTAGGCAGGAGAGAGGTGATCGCATCCTTCAGAGGTACAGGTGTCTAAGCTATCTAATGACTTGTGATCCAGCCAGGCTTGTGTGTAATATTAATGTTACATATCTCAATCACATTATGGATTATATTAAGTTTAAGATTCTAGTTTTTAATAACAGAAATTGTACAACTCCGTTAACCATTATTTCATAATTTGTGACTCTTTAAAAAATCTAAATAGCTTATATTTTGTAATTAATTTTAATTTATGCCTTTTTAGATGATCATTCAAGGGCTATGGATGAGTAATTTACATCAAGGCTGCTTTAATTATGTAAAAGAGGAAACTCAAAGGCATTTAGAAACATCTATTTTTTCACAGTTACAATAATTCCCAATAGCAAATTAGTTAAACGCTATAGGAGATTGAGAGTGAGCCTTCAGTGGAACATTTCAGTCAGGATGGACCAGGAACCGGCATGTATGGTGAGAAGAGCAATTCATTGCTCTGGGCACCCTGAATGTTTGTGTTTCCTTTCTTACAGATAAAGTCTGTGCTCAGACTGCCGAAGAGTTTTGATGATATCGAGGCAGAGAGGGGACTTGAGAAGGTCATCAGCCAAGCGCCGAACCCACAGTCAGCGAGTGGTCCAAGCGGGGGCGTCCGGAAGAGGAGGTGCCGGCAAAGGAAACCGAGCAGTGGCTCCTCCTCCTCCTCTTCGTCATCCTCCTCCTCTTGTTCCTCGCTCTGCTCCTCTCGTGGTGTCTCGCAGGCCTGGAGCAGCCCGCTGCCCTTCCCCAGGGTGCCCAGCCCCACAGACATCCTTCAGCTGCCGTTCCTGGACTCCATCATGGCCGTGGCGACGCTGGCATCCCCTAGGGAGGAGGCTGAGTGGAAGCAGGTGTGTTAGCTGCTCCTGTACTCTGTCCCGGAGGCCCCCAGATGATCACTCCTCATAAAACTCACAAAATTGCAGAAGAGACAAGTTAAATTACGTTTTTTTTTTCCCTCATTAATCTGACAAAGTAGATTAGATTAACTTCCGATGTTTTATGCATTATAAAACATCAGTAGTGGCAGGTTTAGACACTGGCAAAGCAAAGAAGTACCAGTAAGGGCTTTTTCAGATTGTGGACCTGCTCTGGAGTGACCCAAAGAGGCAGGACGGCTGCACACCCAACACGTTCCGTGGAGGCGGCTGCTACTTCGGACCCGATGTGACCCGCCGGCTGCTCCAGAGGCACGGCCTGCAGCTGCTGATCCGCTCACATCAGTGCAAGCAGGAGGGCTACGAGTTCTGCCATGATGGCCAGGTGACACACACACACACACACACACACACACAGACACAGACAGAGAATATCGACCAGCTTTTACCATGATGCGTGAGGTGTAGGATTATTGTCTGCTGTCAATCACACGCTGGTTTCACTAAATGGGCGTCATCAGTTTGCAGTTACAGGCAGGGCTGTCCAATCAGTGTCTAACACTGCAGACTAGTCCCACTGACTAGGAGTTTTGAAGGGTCGTAATATTTTTGACCTTATTCTTTTTTACTTCCTGTTTTGGTGTCCTGTGATTTCACCCTTTGAGTAAAAAATGCTGCTACCAAAAAGCCACTGGTACTTCCTGCTGCATGCCGTCAGCCATTTTATCAAAGTGTTCTCCCATTTGTATTTCAAAAGGTAATCACCATTTTCTCCGCCTCCAACTACTATGAGGAAGGCAGCAACCGCGGTGCCTATGTGAAACTTGGCCCGGATATGGTGCCGCGGTTTTTCCAGTACCAGGTCAACCGCTGCACCAGGAAGCTCACCCTGCACCAGAGGTCAGTCTGACGGATCAGGTCCTGGAGGTCTTGATCTGTTGTAACCCACCTTTGCCAAACCTTTTGACCCTGGTGGTTGATCAAATGCCATTGTTGATATTTTTCTAGGTCAGAAGGTAGTCCATTGATCATTGCTCATTAAAGTCTCAGTGTCACCCTTCATAGTGATGAGTATCTCTGAGCTTGGTATGAACTTTGGTGTCTGTGTGTGTGTGTCCTCATAGGGTAAGTGTAGCTGAGAGCTCTGCTCTGAAATCCCTTAAGGAGAAGTTGTTTACTCATCGCTCAGAGCTAGTGGCTGCCTTCCAGGAATATGATGTGAACAAAACGGGTGAGCTTCTGTCCTGCCCACCCAGATCTGAGACTCCTTCTACCCTGCCAGATTAAAGAGGCAAAAACGGCAATCCACATAATGCTCCCGTTCAACAGATTAACAAGTAAATAGTACATGTTTGATGTCTGTTGTGATTGGTCCAGAGTCCAATTGTGCCGCTGTCCCTGTAGGCTGCATCTCCATCACTGAGTGGGCCCAGGCCACAGAGTCGGTCCTGAAGCTGGACCTGCCCTGGAGGACGCTACGGCCTCGTCTGGCCCACCTGGCCCCAGATGGCACTGTGGAGTACCAGTCCTGTTTCGAGGACGTGAGCCCAGGCCAGCCAGTCCCCCAGGCCTGACCCCGGCCGTCCTACATTTTGCTGCAGTGTACAGTAGGCGCTGTCACTACAGGCTCTGGGTCAACCGTGGATTTGAGTCGAGCATGTGCCAGTGTTGAAAGCCGAATACAAAAGCAACTGAAAAATAACTGAAACTGAAAACCAAGTAAAAGCAAGTCGAATACATGTATATGTAATGTATATGTCCAGTTCCTGTGAGGGGCTTTGCCAGTGTCAATGCAGACCAATTAAAGGTAATCAGCCATTTTATGAAAATTTACACAAATACATGAGATGGGCCTTAACTGTGTGTAATTGGTAAGACTGTGGCTTTGATGCAGGGGAGTTTCTGCTATTGAAATGATCAGGGGCTAAGTCTTGTTTACCTAGGGCTTGACTCTTGACTTTTTTTTTTTTTTTTGAAAGATGATTAGCATCAGGGGTAAAAAAAAACTTGGGGATATAGCCCCAAGTGATCGGACCTAACGACGCCCATGGTTTGGCAAATGGTCTGAAGTCCCTTATTACTTGAATAGATTAATACTGTAATAGTTTAACATGGTTGACTGAGATGGGCAGCGCATGCACAAGTCAAATCCATGGTTGACTCAGATCCTGTAGTGACAGGTATCATTAAGCATCCAAAAAGAGCCAAGTCATGTCTGAGAGAAAGTGTTCTTTGTTTTGGGTTTAGATTTCCCCAAACCTGGCAGAAACCCTGTACCGATACCGAACTGACCTGGAAATCGTATTCAACATCATTGACAAAGATCATTCAGGTAAAGCTAGTCAAATAGAACTGAGGACCGTGTTGAGCGAGTTTCAACTTCTGGCTGGCTTCGCTTCCTGTGTGGGATGTCACATGACCAAACCCCTGCCCCCCAGGCCTCATCTCCATTGATGAGTTCCGGCAGACCTGGAAGCTGTTCAGCTCGCACCTGAACGTGGACGTGGATGACAGCGCCATCGATGACCTGGCACGCACTATTGACTACAACAAGGATGGTGGCATTGACTTCAACGAATTCCTGGAGGCCTTCCGGGTGGTGCACAAGCTGGACACCAAGGAGAAGCAGCAGGGATGATGGAGGGTAGACAGGCGGGTATCAGCTCTGTCTCAGTCCAGAGGGTGGCTTGGTGGAGAAGCTCCCCTGAGCTTTGTGAATCTACTGCTGGTCTGAGCAGTCCATGGAATCTTGGTTAGACAGTCTCTCTGGACAATGCTAAGGCATCATGATAACACAAATGGATGTGTGACCAAAAGCTGCACTTTATAACAATTAAAACATCTTAGTTAAATGAACTATATCATCATTGGCAGTAAACCATCTCGTCCTGTTTCTATGGCATTTAGAATCTATCCAGCACAGCGAGAGCCTTAAAAAGCTTGAGAACACCACGTATGATGTTTTTGTGCCCCACAAATGCATTTACAGCTCCGACGGTCTGGCTTTGATTGGCCACTGAAACTTCAAACAGTCCCCTGAACAGACGTGGCAGAGCTGTGGGCTGTTATGCAGATTCAGGCACTGTCCATGCAGAGCAGGCAGTGTTTCCTTCATTTGAATCTGTTTTGGTCTTTTGTTGTTTCTCATTTGTGATTCCTTCTGTCTGAAATGATAAACCGAAGACTAACAGTGCCCTCTTTGAAACGATGATGTAACCTCATTAACTGCACTGTCATCAGTCCAGGACTAAATCAGCTAAAACAAATAACAAGCAGCAAGCTGAATGTAATGTGATTTGTTATATTTTGAATCCTGACATGGTTCCCTTCTGTACTCATTTGACCAATCTGATAGGTCAACGTGCTCCAACCACTCCCTAATGCTGTTCTGTAACCAATAGCTTGGATGGGTTTATTTCCATCATAATATAATCTCCATTTTAATATCTGCATTTTCATGGAATTCCCAATGCACCTCGCCACCACAGACATTGAAGTAGGTGCCTTTGTTCAGGAGTGTTGATGTTGTCCTGTTGAGTTCAAAACATTCAGTGCGCAATTTCAGTTGTGTAGGGAATGTGTGTCCATGTTTGTGCATGTGTAAGTGTATATGTGCTCACGCGCACACACACTGGTTCCTCAGAAAAGAATTCCTCACCCAGACTGTATGTCACAGTGTCCCATGACTGTGGCCACATTGCTGTGTATTTAGAAGGCACCGTTTGCCAGCCAATCTACGGATCCCCTCCAGTCCAGTCAGGCCGTGCCTGGTTTTCATTACACTGATCCACAGGACAGGTGGAATCAACATGAAAAGGAAGCAATGGAGGCCCAGGGAGGGAGAAGAGGAACACACTGGGCCCCATGATGAATCTTTCTGACGAGCCGCTGTGGCAGAGAGCAAGGAAGTAAACGATAGCTTTGGGAGGAGACTTGGGTACATGATGACGAAGAGTTCTGCATAATCCATTACATCTGCTGCGACCCTCTCCCCCAGGTGTCTGCATGCATGTGCACGACCGGCCCTGTGCTTCCTCAGTGCTCACTTTTCATTAACTGCTGTTTTTATTACTGTATTTTCTAAGTTCTGGCTCCTGTATCCTCCTGGAGATTGACATCATGTGGAAATGAACCTGCATTACAAGGAGTCTTTGTGGCCAAAGGATTTATAGAAAAACAAACATTATGATTTTTGATTTTTTTTTTTTTTTAGCTTTTCTTTTCAACCTCTTTTGGGGGAGGGGTGGCTGTCACAAGTGGGGGCCAATGGAGGCAATCAGTCTGCAGTAAAAATCCAGCAAGTTGTACCCCATCCTTGTCCCACCCCCTCCTACAGGAGGGGCCGTCCTTTTACTCGCTGTTAGTGTGAGCAGAGAACACCCAGAACTCCACTCGACCACTCTGAGGATTCGTCATCTCTCTACATGGGGGCTCTAGTGGGGCTGGTGGGGCTTTTGGCCCTGTCCTGGACCCTTCCTCCAGGTAAGCCCGCTGCCCTCTGACCTCTGCATAGCTCCCCGGCCGCAGGATGGGAAATCGTGTCTCAGCTGGTCAGCTCGCACATTGGCGGAACTATGTGTAACACCGTGTAATCCTTGTAATCATTCATGTGTGAGCTTAGTTGAGTATATGTGAATTTAGTCTGTAGTTTGGAATATTTGTCCCTTACATTTTTTAATAATATTCTACAAAAATTTGTATATAGTATGTATTACTCCATTTAATGGGAAGAAGACATAACACATATTTTATAAATAATGTTTATTACTGTTAGTAATAAATTACCTTAGATATGTTATTTGGCTATATCTGTTATAGAAAAAGGAAATGTTTCTTCTTCTAAAGACATTAGTATTCATTCACTTCATTAGTATTTTTGTTTTATTCAAAAGCATACAAAATCTATAAGGATATACAATAATTTAAATTGAATGTGTGTTTGCTCTGATCTCTGTGAGTTTGGAATGTTTGAAGTAGTTGGGTTCTGTGAGAATCCGTGTCTTTATATTTGTTGTCATGGAGAAGAGAGGTGTGCTATCTTCCTGGAATTTGGAGCGTCCTGGATGTTTCCTTCTGTCTGAATTCCTGCACTGAATTCCAGTAATGATTCTCCTGTGACTGGTACAGTTAAAGAACCCGTCACATTTCACAGAGGACCACAGATGTGTGAAGACCACAGGACAATGTGTCAGTGGCTGCGTCCGAATTCTGGGGCGGTGTCCTTCTAAGGCTGCATTTAAAGATGGAATGTGACACAGTGGCGCAACAAAGACTCCTTCAAATGTCTAGAAATGCATCCTCCTTTTTCCAGGCCATGAAGGATGTACCCAATGGATCCTTTGCTGCCCAACATATCCCAAGATTGGATTTTTTTGTGGATTCATTGTGTGGATCCTTCAAAGGATGCAACCCCTAAATTCAGACATAGCCAGCATATCTAGGGTGCCCATGCTTAACAGTGAACTTTAGAGAACCTTTGAAAGATTTAGTTTACAAATGTTATGCAGACCGCGTCCTTTGAAGGACACATCCCCTGAATTCAGACCCAGATAGCTTGTCTAAGGTGCCCATGCTTAACTCTGATCTTCTGTAGGCTGTGCTGTTGGAACCTGTGCTGGTTTGAGACATCTGGAAAATGGGCGCACCTTTTTCCGATATGGGGGACTCTACGTGACTTTCACCTGTAACCCGGGCTTCAAGCTCCACGGCCATCGGACCAGTAGCTGTCTGTCGGGCCACTGGATTCGGGACCCCCCAGTGTGTGTCGGTACGTCTGGGAAAGAACCTTGAACTTTAATGTGAATGGGCTTTCCCCTAAGAAGTGAGGTGTCTGGCACATGTGTGGAGTTTAGAAAATGCAGTGAGGATTTTTAGGCTGTCCTCTCAAACCTGTTTAAGCATGAAGAGGCCCAGAGACCATTGCAATTAATTATATGAAATATGATTTGGGAATGACTCATTAAAGATGACAGTTGATCTCTCAACACTAATTCAGTGTTTCCCAATCCAGTCCTTGGGGATCCACAGACGGTCCATGTTTTTGCTCCCTCCCAGCTCACAGTAAAACGTGGACTGTCGGCAGGTCCCCAAGGACTGGATTGGGAAACGCTGCATCCTGACAGCCCAGTTCTCTTTGGTATCCTTCTGCTCTTACTCTTGCAGCCTCAGGCTGCCCAGATCCCGGACAGCCCCAGCACGGCAGCAACATTGTCACCCAGGGCGGCTCCTTTGCGTCCTTCACATGCCATCGGGGCTACAGGCTCTACGGCCCCCAGCTGCTCTACTGCCAAGGTGGGGTCTGGAACTCCACTAGGCCGGTATGCAAAGGTGGGTACTCTTCCCATCCCACTGCTGGCCTGTGGTGCCTAGTCAGTCGCTGCACTGCTCTACTCAGTGACTAACACTGGAAAAGATGCCAACAAACCTTGATTCCCTGTAGCCGCTATGCACACCATTAGCATAACCTGTGTAGGTTTAGTATAATAAACTTCAAGAGTGAATTTCCTGACTGTGCCTATTCAGGACTGGTCAAACAAAAAAATATGAAATGTTTGCGTGCTTGTATGTCTTTCAGAATCTGACATTATGAGCTCAGACAAACACAAGTACCTCGACCTTTTGGGTCTTGGCATGGAACACAACGCCAACCTGCCTCTTTCCCTGAAGGACCAGTCGCCGTTCTGGTACAACAATGTTGCCAACATGCCTCTGAAAGACACAGTACCTAAGACTGGGCTGCAGGAAAAAGGGCTTCTGAGGAACTCTCACCCCAAGCCAATCCTTGAAGCAGATGTGCTGAAGAAGATGGGCAACAGGATCCCACCAGAAAAAGATCATTCTAAGAAACACTGGTCCAGTGAAACATCAGAGGCTGGGGTAGAATATAAAGATACCTATAAGAAACCAGCAGATAATGGTGCATTTATCGCCAAGCCTGAGGAGCTGCTGGCATCCTCTGCTTCTCCAACACCTGAGATTAACTTCTTAACAGTTTCTTCACCAGAATCAAAATCAAGCTCAACATTTTCTGTTGCTGGCACCCGTGAAGATATAGATCCACAAACAGAGGGAATCCTAGCTCAAACAGTGGGCTCAGATTTGTTCATGGCTGGAAGACGAGATCCTGAAGCTCCAACTACAGAAACTACACCACTAACTGCAGACCCTATCACTTCCCCAGCACCTAGTAAGACTTCAGTGCCAGGTGCTGATAGTTATAGAGAACTGACTGTAAAGTCCAGTTCGGAATTTTATGATGGGTCAACAAAAAGTGAGCTGCAGGTTCAGAGTTTCACACCGGAGGTCAGTACATTTTTACCTACTCACTACCTGGAAACACCTAAAATGTGGGCCATGCCAGTATCCACGATCCAGGGTGGTTTTCCAGGGTTTTCTTCAACCAGTCCTGTCCACCGTCAAGCATCCAACCTTCAGACACACGTCATGTTGCTTCCTGCTTTGATGGGTGATATCTCAGCATCTCCGTCTACACCTGAAAGCCATGCAACATCAGTGAATGCAGCTTCATCGGGGTTAGGCAAATTCATAAGCCGATATTTCTTGGGGAAAAAGTTGACTAGAATGGATGATGATTCTGAAGAACATCACAGGGAATCTACTGTAGGCTTTGTGAAAAGCCCAAGTGAAATTAGCACATCAGTGAACACTGAAGAAGGAAAAAAGTCAGGTCAGCCTGGGGTCGATTCTACAATGTCTCCAGACCCTACAATTTACAGGGAAGACTGGGGAGAGAGTTTTGCATCCAGTGTCTCTGCAAAGCTTGGAGAAGGTGATGCGTGGCAGGGGATTTTATTAGCTAGGACAGGGGAGGGTCTAACACCGCCAGGAGAGGTCACTCCTGAGAACTCCCCCTATCTGGGGACAGGCTGGCTCATGAGTGAACCCCAAGATGCCACTAACAGTACATCCATCAGAGAGAACAGCCCAGCCAATGAAGCTGGGACCTTGCCACCATACCCAGTGTCTGTGGGGCCCAAATTGTTCAATGATTCCATAGATCAGTTTGTTACTGGGACTCACTACGATTCCACTACAAGAAGCCTTGAGTCCACGAGCTCCACCGTTGGCTGGCAGAGCAGCGTGACATCGCAGACTCCCAGAGCTGGCCAGGAGGGCAACCTAGCGTCTGCTCTGGGAGAAAACCCCATTCCTGTGACTACGAATGCTTTGCTTGGTCCAATGACTGGCAGTTCGCATGTCCTAAAGGCTGAGGTACAATTATGGGTGCGCAGGCGACGTCCAACGTGTCCTTACCCGCCCCTGCCGGCTCATGGGACTTTCTACTTCCGCACGGTCGCTAACCCCACTCCGCAACAGTACAAACACTTTGTGCAGTATGCCTGTTACCCTGGATACACGTTAGCGAATGGGGATGTTTATAGCTACTGCCTGCAGGGCGGCAAGTGGAGTGGTGTCACACCTGTTTGTGTAGGTAAGCATCGCTCGGGCACAAGGGGGAGCAAGCAAAGCTAATAATTGGACTGCATTTAAAGAGCTTTGTTTGTGCAGTTGACTACATTTCTGTGGAGTAGACAAATTATAAAATAACAAGCAAAATTTACATGTATCTATTTTGAACTCGGGAGAGAGAAAGATCATGCCTGCTCTGCTCTGCTCTAATCTCTGATCAGTGTTGGTTATGGGTCTTATGTGGTAGAGGGTTATCTGGTCCGATGATTCACCTCATCTGAACCTGCGTCCCTAGTGGGTTGCTGGGCCGTGCTGATGACCCCTTCTTCTGGCCCTCAGAGGAGACTCCGTGCTCCATCAGCAATGGCGGCTGCTCCCAGTTCTGTGATATTGACCCCCAGAACCAGGCTCGCTGCCACTGCAGACTGGGTTTCCAGCTGCTGGAGGATGCCCAAACTTGCCGAGGTGAGGGGAAACCCTGGGTCAGAGGACAGGGTGGGGGGCTTTGGGGCGTACCTGCTTGCAGAAACGGGAAACAGCTCGCAGCTCCAAGCAGCTCTCCAAACCTTCAGAGGTATAATTCTGCTTTTCTTCCCAAGTAATGATCTAAACAGCTTCACCAGAAAAAGATAGATGGTGTGTGAAACCGCGTTGAAACCCCAGTGTTCTTTAAAAAGTACCTGGTTTTAAGAATGTAACAATTTAGCAATAACTCCTCTGGGAAATCTGGAGCAAATGAATGGTGTAGCAGAGCATGGGTTACAGGCCTTCCGGAGACAACTATGGGCCATGTTGCTGGAGTTGCCTGTATCAGTGTTTCCCAAACTGGTCCTTCCCAGCTCCCGGTAGCAAAAATATGGACCGTCTGCGGGTCCCTGAGGACAGGATTGCGAAACACTGGTCATTATGCCTGTTATATCAGGTGGAAACATTTATTGATTGGATACTATAATCATATATATTGGGATATGGTATATAAATAATATTGGGATTTGTGTATAATCAAATATATTTCACAGTTTTCCTACCAGGTTGTTGGAATATCGAAAACAATTTTAAAATATAAAATTATAAACTATTTGTTTCATTGGTAGACAAATAAATGCAGTCAGAGGGAGAGGTCTAATTATAGATGTAGCGATTTAGCAGGCCCTCTGTTGCTTAGATAAGTACTTCACCAGCCCTGTATCTGTTCAGCAACAGAATTACAGAGCAACAGAGATACCAAACATCCAAGTCCCCATCGGCATGGGGTCCAGCATCTGCTCTTCCACTTGTTACCCCAGGGACGACCTGTATGGCTACACATTCACAGATCTACTCCAGTGCTGCTCCCTGGAAGCCAGTAGCGGCATGTATGTGTGTTCTTATTCCGCTTATGTTGAGCCAATATGTTTGAATTTTTCAGACAGAGATGAGTGTGCAGAGGAAACCCACTCGTGTCAGCAAATCTGCGTCAACACCTTTGGCTCGTTTCAGTGCCACTGTGGCCCGGGGTACCTGCTGTCTAGTGACGGGAGGACCTGCTCCGGTTAGTGGCCCGGCTCCCAAAATGCACTTTGCCCCCCCACTGCAGAGACAGCGTTCTGTGTTAAATAAGAAGAGATGGGGTATTAGAGGGGAGAGATTGAGATCTGCTAGCAAATTCCAATTTTCTCACCTGAGCACTTGGTTTGTCTCCCCTAGATGATTATTACTGAGTTTTAATGGATTTATCACATGGAAGTAAAACCATGACCCCCCCCCCCTTCACAGACAGAGATGAATGTGCAGTCAGCAACGGCGGTTGTACCCACCACTGTGCCAACAGTGCTGGAAGCTTCCACTGCTCGTGCCACCCTGGGTTCCAGCTGGCAAATGATCTGGTCACCTGTCAAGGTACTGGAAATCAAGGCACTCTACAGCTGTGTCCACTAGGTGGCATAGTGGTTAAGGTCATAGATTAATAACACAAATGCTGCTCGTCAGAATTTTCGGAAGATCTTGGATATCCCTGAAAAGTCCTGTAATCCATCTCTTCCCATGTCCTGCTACTTTCCCTCCAGACGTGGATGAGTGCAGACTTCCTGTGGGTGTGGTTGCATGTCTCTTTGGCTGTGTTAACACCCCAGGTAGCTACCGTTGCCACTGCCCCGAGGGGTACAAACTGGGGGCTGCGGACGGACACTGCCAAGGTCAGAGACCATCACTCTGTAGGTGGCCCTGTGGGGTTAGCTATGGAACCCTCTTTTCTAAATGATTCCCCCCACGCTGCAGATATCAACGAGTGTGCCGAGAATGGTGGCCGGGGCCTGTGTGCCATGGCGTGCCACAACGTGCCTGGCTCCTTCCGCTGCTCCTGTGCATACGGCTACCGGCTGGCAGGTGACGGACGTTCCTGTGTGGCTGAATGTCCCGCCGGGTACAGCAAGCAGCTAGATGGCAGCACTCCTGTGGGGGGCCCAGGGACACATTGTGCCGGTAGGTGGGGGTGGGTCCTTATCCAGCCTAAAACCAAAAATCCCTGTGTGTGGGGCTACGGCATGCTGGCAGTGACCAAAGGGTTAACCCAGTGAAGGCAATGGGAGTACTCTGTGGGTCGCAAAGCATTATTTCTCCCATCATTTGAACTTTTCAAAACCCCATTTAGGCAGAAACACAACTCTTAGTCCTTTTGTCAATAATGTTCACATTCCCTTGGACCCCCAGTTTTTTTTCTCCCTACTTGGGAGTTTTTGGTTCCTCTCCTCCATTGTTATCTGGCTTTTGTTCTTTCATTTTCTCCTGTTTTTGCATTATTCTGTCTTAATGATGTTGTAATGTATCACAACACACCCATGTAAAGCGCTTTGGCGCTATATAAAAATACAGTGAATTTAATTGAATTGTTAGGTGACCATCCCACCTCCACTGTCATTCTGTATTTACGATATTGTAAGGGGGGGGGTCAAAAACCTCACCCAGGGATCTGTGTATGGTCACATGAATCACCGTGTGGCTCAGTGGGCTAAGCCTCTGTGCCTGTGATCAGAAGGTCGCCGGGTTTGAACTAGGCCTCTGTAGAATAGTCACATCTGTGGGCCTTTGAACAAAGCCCTTAACCCCCAGGTCTGCTCTCACCAGTATATGTGTCTGTGTCAAGGAGAGTGAGATGGGGTAGACAAAGAGAGAATTTCCCTACTGGTATCGATAAAGTGTCATCGTTATTATTACTTCATGTCTAAGTCATTAGACTGTCGAGTAGGTCCCCACCAAGCAACCATCTAAATCAGGGCTATGCAACTCATGGTCCTCAAGGTCCGAGCCCTGCTGATTTTCCAGCCTTCCTTCACCTCTGAGCCAGGTGTGAAGCCTCTGGCCAGTCAGAATCAGTAATTATCAAACTAACTTCCTGGGAGAACTGAAAACGTCCTAGATTTGGAATCGAGGTCCAGAGCTGAATACCCCTGATCTAAACGTACTGAAAAAGCTGAACTGTATCGGGTTACACGGAAGTGACCCTCTCCCACCCACCTGCAGACATTGACGAGTGCCAGGAAGTCAATCTGGGCAAACGCAGGTGTGAGTGGAAATGTGTGAACCTGCCCGGGTCCCACCGCTGCATCTGCCCACGAGGGTACAGGCTCGACTCGGACAGCCATCACTGCACAGGTGGGTGGTTCCCTGTACAATCCCTGCTCCTACCATCTTATGCCCTGGTCAAGGGCTAGTCTAACCTTAAGACTGCTGTAACACACCAGTGGAAGAAAGCTGATCAGTTTCACTTGGATTCACATTAATAATAATTTGTCCCTATCTCAGGCCAGATAGACACATTCTTCATATAGTATGCTGTGATTGCAAGTTTCATTTTCCTATTTCCTTTCCAGATGTTAACGAGTGCTTGTCTGAGAATGGGGGCTGTTCTCACACTTGTATCAACTACAGTGGTGGCTACAAATGTACCTGTCCAGAATTCCATTACTTGTCTCCATTGAGCAAAACAAGGTGCCAGGCCACCCATTAGGGAGACTCCTGCAACAGTGGATGGTTTGTATGTACGATGTTACACTTAATTTGTATAGTTCTGTCTACAGAAATTATAGTTTGATCCACTTTTTCACATGTATATTACCATGTTAGCTAATCACCTGAGGTAATGTTTTCTTCCTTGAATTCACACCAAAGAAGCCAGTGTCCAAAAGATAGAGATGGTGGGGTCAGAGGGCTTGTATAAAAAGTTATAGTAAAAAGAAAAAAAAAATTCTCCCAGTGATCTGGATTTATTCCTCAGACACTGTTTCCAGGTAACCAGAAATACTGCTCATATTAAATACCATTAACAAAGGTACAAAAACCAGGGGGTCTAGAGATTTATGGATGTTATTGTAGTGCACACAACCAATGCTGTAAATATCTTAGTGAATAATAATGTTTCAGGTCTTTCAGAAGTATTTGTTAATAAAGGAGTAAAGTTATCAAGTAATATGAGTTACTCAAACATGTCAAACCAGCTTAAGCAATTGTCAACCAATTATTATTGATGAGATCAACTTGTATAGAAGATAACCCAAACGCCTGCCTGTGATTTTTAGTCTGGACCTTCAGCTGATTAATCTATAACTGCTTCCATGCTGTTGAATACAGGTTTTCAACAGAGAGATGGAAATAAAACACTTTTATTGGCAGCACAGCAAACAGACAGTGTACAGTGATGGTCACTGAGTATTATCACCATAAGTCAGTCAATGCCCAGCACATGAGGCTAATACTATTTTTTATGTGTCTTATATGTTGAGTTAAGCTGGCTGTAACTATATCCCACAGTGTGATCATTTTCAATACTGGCAAATAGTTCCCGTTGGAAGGAAAGTGGTCCATTCCAAAAACAGTATTGCGCTGATAAAAATGTAGTGAACAAGAGGTAAATTTGTACAGTTTCACAGATTCCTGTCACACAGACTCTTATAAAAACTATTTTCTATGACATCACTGCTTTGCAGTTGTCTACAGTAGCTGATGGTGTTATAAGGTTTAGTATACAACTCAGGTTGCTTGCAAATGATTAGTATTAAAATGTGTGCAATGTAAATATGCTTATATAGCTGTTTAAATAATGGAATAAACATATAGGTTAACCCCATTTGCTACCCAAAGCAACCTTTAAAGGCTTAATTGCTGTATTCAGACCTATATAAAAGCACCATCATATCCTTCATTTAAAAGTAGGAAGCACAAATTCCTGTTAAGTGGAGTTTATATAGAATAGAGCATCACTCTGATACCAGTGACTTCAGAGCCAGGAACACAGCCTGGTGCTATTCCAAGTAAGTGGTCGGTCATTGGCAGACTATGCAGTGCTCTTTAAACCCAATCGTACCAGAACCTTGACCGCATTTGGGCAGAAAGCAGTACTACTCAAGTTTGAAGAAAAAATCCCCATGTCAAAGTGTGGCCCACTAAAAATTCTATACCCTGTGTATGTAAATAAAAACACTGCCTGAGGTAAAAGGAACCAGTGATGCTGAGCGGCCCCTGTCAATTTGTATGCACAGCGGACGGACACACACACACAACACAAATACAGCAAATTCGACAAACGTACATATCACGTCATTTTCATAGCATGGTTTTAAACTGTTAAACACAAAATAATGTATCATTATAGTGAGCAGTATAGATAAAACTATAGATAAAGATTATATTTAAGATTTATATTTATATTTAGAATATATTTTAAACAGTATAAACTGGAAAGTGAATGTGCCGTTTAGGAAAACGATACTTTGTTCATTAGTGAATTGAGGTACGGTGCTTTCAAACTCCAGCTTCCCCTACTACTGACAGATCTAGACAAAACCGTCCCTCTATGGAAAATCCCGATACGGACAAACCTGCCCATTTTGGACTTTCCTGGAACATTGAGACCTGTCCCTGTGTGAACAATTCTGTCACATCACTGCATCAGGCAGCTTGTGTTGGGCAGAAAGTCTTGCATGTAGGTGACCGTGGCTTTGGTGAGATATGTCATTGTGCCATAGCGGCCACTGGGGGCGCTGTCATAGAACAGGTTACAGATGCCTGTTGAAGGGTCCTGCTCCAGGAAGTACTCACTGGCTCCAAGGGATTTCTGTATTAAAAAGATGTGAAGATGGAAACCAAAGACCACAACCGTGTGAGGTTGCCTTACCCTGTAATTTATGGATGGAAGTTTAATTGACAAAGATGTATGTGTGGAGTATTACTGTTTGCATGCAGCATTGTTCCATGTGACCTGGACACCTGTGCCACCTAATCATGGGGGATAGCCTTCCACATAACTGCTTAGCCAGTGGAATCTGCAGCATCACGTGGAACCCCCCGGTTAACTATGCTGGGTAAGGTTTAAACAAGCTGTGCAGGAAACTACAGAAACTAAGCCCATGCACACAGAATTCAAGTAAGATGCCATTCAGAAGAAGAACATTAAAGGAATTCCCCTGTGTTATTTTGATTGGTCATGGTGGTCACATGATTCTGCTAAAGGTGGAGAATTGTGGAGTACAGTGCCCGAGGCATCACACAGGGTACCTGGTCTTGGCGGAAGAGCTCATTGGCAGCATGGACGATGCGGTCAATGTGGATGATGGCACCGATGCTCTGGACCTCCATGTCAGCCACAAGTGTGATAACCATGATGGTCTCCACCAGCAGCTGCCGGTACTCGGGCTGCGGGGTGCGGTTCAGCACAGACTCCACATGGACGGCAAACTTGATCTCGCCCTTGGTCATCTGTGAGGAGGGAGTCCATCCAAATGAAGGCCCTGAGACACAGCCACACCGAGCCCCATGCGTAGGTAAGAAAATGCCAGGGGCACGCAGAATGGCGCCCTGACCTCGCGGGTGGTGCTGGAGGGCAGCACATAGCCATCGATGGAAAGGCCGTGGCACTTCTGCAGGATCTTCCACACCTTCTGGTAGAAGCCCATGGGAACGCGGTTTATGGCTCCATCCAGCCTCCGCCGGCGCAACCACTGACCCTGACGTTCCTCCAACAGCAAGGATGGGGCTCCGAGGCCCGTGGGGGACTGAGCGCCACTCGGTGTGGAGGAAGGGCTGCTACAACGCTGAGAACGTGTATGCACGTGCCCACAAAGATTTTAATGCTACACCACATTCTAAAATTTCTGGTGCATTACAGTTCATTTGGATCGGAACTACAAAAATTCTGAACCCTATTCTCTAGCGAAACATTCACAGATATGCGGTAAGAAGCCAAAATATGAACTCTTGAGAAGTTAAAAGGCTTACACTCACAATGGCAGACGAAACCCCAGTCAGATCCCTGGTGTACCTAGTGGTACTGGTGTACAAGCCAGATACACACATGCTACCTAGCATGCCCTAATTCTCCATCCATGCTAATTAACACACATGCTAACTGACATGCATGCTAGCCCAGCAGAAAAGCATCAGGTCATGCCTGCTGACACTGCAGCATCAATGGCAAAGCCGTCGATAAACGAAGTACAGGGAGGCAGAAGCAGAATGTTACTCAAACTCGCCGATATGACTATAAGGCACCAGGTCTGATGGGGATCCACAGTCCCAAGTCAGTCAGAAAACAACAATTTTAAAGTGATGCCATTTAAAAACATCTGCTGCCTGAAGTGAGCAACACAGCAGTATTATCCAATAAACTAAGTATTTATAAATTGCAATGCAAACTGCATAATCTGAATGTAATGCACATAGACCATTTGTAAGGCTGAGTTATCCATTATCTTACTACAAGAGTGCAAGCTTTTAGTTAGGCTTTAAACATAAATTTGATAAACATTTTATGAAGAATGGCTTCATTTAATGAAGAATCCTTTATTAGTTAGTTAATAATACAGCCTAGTATTGCATTTTGTATATGAGGTAAAAAGCTTATTTTAACATCTAAACATTTTTATACCTGGTTTTGACTCCCTACTTCTGTTTAAGACCCAACTCATCCTAGAAGTCCTGTTAAGGAGGAGACCAGCCCAAAGCTGTCTGAGCTGCTTAGAAAACAGCAGACCACATATTTAACGTTGGCCATTTTCGCGTCTACCTCGTGATTCAGCTTTTCTGGAAGGCAGTGTCTCCTGAACCGCTCCTCAGGAGCACCACTGCTGCAAGGGGAAGACATCCCCGTTTCTGCATGGCTTCCTATGTCCCTTGCAAAAGGGTTCAAGGCCTTAGACTCTAGCGTCCTCAGCCCCGCTATGCTCTTTCACACGCCGTTCACTCGTACCAGTGGCCAGGTGCTCTGGCTACACCATGCCAGCGGGGGGGGATTACCGTGGAGCGAGGTGAGGTAACAGTGCTGCTGATGGAATAGCCACTGCTAAACATCTACGAAAAGAAGACAAGATGAACAGAGTGATGTGTTTGGGCAGGGCAGGACAGACGAAAACTGACAGTCACCCCCCACCCCCCAGGTCAGTCTCCCACTCGGGCCGATATTAAAGGGCCTGAATTTAATTTCATTTCGTCATCATGGACTTTGAAATAGATGATGACGTAAAAAGCAAAAGGATTAAATGCGGGGTCTCGAGAAGTGATATCAGCAGCGTGGGCCAAGCGGAGTCTGCCAGCATCGACCCGAGCAAAAGACTGGCTCCGAAAGAATGACATAAGATGGGAGGGTAGTCAATAAGAGAGAGCACGCTAATCAGGCCAGAGCAAACGATGCATTCTCTCAAACATAAGAGCATGACACTGCCGAGAAGACAGATGTAATACGTCCACATTACAAGCAGCTATTGCTCAGAGTGCCGGATTAGAGACTGCGGACATCTCGCACAGACAGGAAGGCTACAGCTGCGGATTAGTCCTGCTCATGGCATCCATACAGATTGTGAGACAGCTTGCATGGTGGGCTAGGATGCGGGGCAACATGCCGGCAGAAAAAAACACACTTGAAGAAACTCAACCCACGCTCATTGGCCGGGAATCATCCAGCTGGAATCAAAGTGAAGCGGGACGGTTAGAGTCGGCACGGACACACAGGCCAGCCAATCAACACCAGGAAAAGGTGTCACATGAGTCCTTGTCGAAGTAGGACAAGAAGCTACTCTTGTAATTAAAAAAATAGAGTTCGCAGCCAAGCAGGTGGTTAAAAGTTACTTAAGGAACAAGCGATGCCCTGGCTTTATACAGGGACAGTTTCAATAAACTCCTGCACCAAAAGGAAGGATTTTTTCTGTGGTGTTACTGTTGTCACAGTTTTGTTTTCTTGGTCTTTTCTCCTGGAGACCCACCTGTCTCATCTCGGTCTTCAGCTTGCTGATACCAGTGCGCTCGGTCTTGGTGGCCCCTGTATGTCCCAGCTCATGGATGGAGATGCCGGGGCTGATGGCACCAGCCTCAGTGTGACGTACTCAGGAGTGGGGGGGAGAGAGATTTGTTAACACAAGATGGACAAACATCCATCACCCCTGTCTCATGGGGGTGGAGCTGAAGAATCCTTTAAAATTGCTAATAACTCAGTTATGGAGCCACGGAGTGGATCTCAGGGGGCCTGCTGGGCCCTTCAGCCAGGTACTTAACCTGAAATGCTCCAATATAATATTCTGCTGAATAATAAATAAATGTAAAACAGTATATGCCCCTAAGACAAAATCATCCATATATCATCGATACCCAAGGCATCAATCAGGAAATAACCCATCACAGGGCACACACACCATTCACACCTGCAGGTAATTCGGTAACTCCAGTACACCTTCCAGTACACAGTTTTGGGACTGTATGATGATACTGGAGAACCCGGTGGAAACCCCATGACAATATGAGGAGAACTTGCAAATTCCACACGCAGGGAACCATGGTGGAGATTCAAACCCTGCTCCCAGAGGTCTGAGGTACCACAATTACACAATTTTAAAGGTAGGGATTTGTTTTATCGTACCTGTGATCACTCAGTTGAACAAATTTTACCTTTGCTGTAGACTAGTCATCTGGCTTACTGGGTATTTTCACAGTGGGCTGATGGGTTTGTGGGCCAGCAAAACTTATCGTGGAGGGCCCAAAGTACGGGGCCGGTTTTTAATGGCCGTGCAGCCCTGGCCGTAAGTAAAAACTCACTGCTCCTCTCCACCCCAAACTCCTTGCCACTGAGGATGTGGTGCAGCAGGTTCTTCATGTCTGACGGGCTCAGGTTCATCAGGCTCTCCGAGGCCTCCTCGCCTGGAAGTGAGGTCATGACCCGGAGAGGTTAGAACACAGCGCATGGCGGTGACTACATCGCTAATGGCAGTACATGCGAGGGGGATGTGATGTCACTGGTGAAGGTCATGTCTACAGTAGCACTGATGTCTGTGGGCATTGGTAAGCGGATGCTGTCCATGTAGATAAACAGGAAGTGATGTCACCGGAAGCACTTACCAGAACAGCTGAGACTGCGGGCCAGTTCCGTGGCCATCACCTGCATGATGAGGCCGATTCGCAGGCGCAGCATATCCCCAAACAGCGCTGGCTGTGACCGCATGAACATGGCCAGGTAGACCATGATCTCCTAAGTGGAAGAGGGGAGGTTTACATATTTATACCTGGAGGGACATCTAATTTATCAGTCTGTAAGTGACTGTAATAGTGCCATATCCCCAATGACTTCCCAGGCCTGAGGAACAATATTTAGTTGTAGGTTTGTCATGTGACATGTGATCGGTTGGCTCACCATGCCATTTGCAGTCAGGTGAGCAGCCACTGACCTGAGTGAGGACCGCAACGCTGATGTCCTGCCCACTGGCCTCATAAATCAGGGTGGTGAGCTGATCTGGGGGCAGCGGGCTACAAACAGCGAGGGAGATAAGATCACATGTCAGCCCGCAGTCGAGTTTGAATGTGCACTGGCGGGGGGGGCGGGTCTCTTACACCGTGATGACTTTCTCCCTGGGTTCGGGTGGCAGGCCAACAGTCAGCTGCTTGTGGTGGGAAATGAGGTCCGTGCAGGCCTAGGGAGGACAGACACCACCCCCCCGGAATCAGACCACAGGAACAGGACCTCACAGCGCTGCGAGTTAAGCTATGGGATTTAGAGACCACCATTCACCTCCGCCAGCACCTCCACCCTCTTGTGTAGCATGCCGGAGATGTAGCGAATCAACCCCCACTCCTTGTGCGTGCCCGCCTTGCTGTACAGCTCCTCCAGGAGACAGCGGACCGTGACAGACGCAGGCCCCAGGTCCACCAGCCAATCAGCTCCCCTGTGTAAAGGTGATACAGATGAGTCATCACCCATCAGTCTATCAAAAAGGGGCATCACCCTGAGAAATAACTGCAGATATTACCCAATGAAGCTGATCCCAATGTGCTGATCTTAGATTATAAATGCTTATTTAATGCAAATTTCACTCATAGATAAACACCTTCCACATGGAGGGTTCACAACCCTGCCCCCGATGGACCAGGGTACCTGCAGGTCTGCATTCTACCCAAGTACTTAGACACTCACTTGAGTTAATTATTTCCTCATCTAAGCTAATTTGAATTGATTTTGTTTGTACACTGAACACATTTGGCCTTCTCTCACAGCACACATACTGTTAGTGCTTTAAACTCCAGGGGGAAACACTTCTGGGCTAATGAAAAACAAAACATAACATCTAAAGACTGAGCATATAGTCTATAAGCAGGGTCTCTGTGTATAAAAAGCATTCAGTCAAGAGGCAAAGTCTCTGTGTACAAACATGGCATACAGTCTAGAGGTAGAGTCTCTGTGTACAAATATAGCATACAGTCTAGAGGCAGGGTCTCTTTGTATAAACAGCATACAGTCTAGAGGCAGAGTGTGTTTATAAACAGCTTACAGTCTAGAGGTAGGGTTTGTGTGTATAAACAGCATACAATCTAGAGGTAGGGTTTGTGTGTATAAACAGCATACAATCTAGAGGCAGGGTCTCTGTATAAACAGCATACAGTCTAGAGGCAGTGTGTGCATAAACAACATATAGTCCAGAGGCAGGGTCTGTGTGTATAAACAGCATAGTCTAGAGGCAAAGTCTGTGCATAAACACCACACAGTCTAGAAGCATCTATCCTACTGAATAACTGATAAGGCGCCTGCACAACTGAAGAGACCGGGCAAAATCCCTGCCTTGGCCCTGCCTCTTCCTAGAAGGGTTGGTTCTCTCACTTCATAACATAGAGGATGTAGAGGATGTCAGCCTGGTCCTGGTGAGTGGGACACTCATTCAACTGTGTCACCAGCGACGTAAAATCTGTGTTCCCATGGGCGTCGTGGGGCAGGTGCAGGTTAACGCTATGCGCCTAAGAAACAGAAACATACAATTGTTTGACCACTACTTACAGGAGCACGACGGCCCAACAGAATCATCTTCTCCGTAAACAGGTAACTCTGAGAGACAGTGATATTTGTTGACTTGAGGAAATAATTACTTCAGTTAAGCAGTATGCTAGGACTAAAATCATACTTTTATGTGCTTGATTAACACTTTGCAAGGTTATTATCCATTAATATAGATTTCAGTTCAGTTCCTCACCCTATCAAAGGACCAGGAGGGGTCACATTTTAAGCGAGGGACTGACCTTGGCTGGATGTGAAGTGTGATGGTGATGATGTGGATGAGGGACCTCCAGGAGGTTCAGAGACTTGCGATACCTGTTAACTGTGGGAGTGACTGGTAGGCACATGGATGCCTCTGTAAAAAATTAGCAGGGAATGACTACTGAGGAAGTCCATTACAATTCGTGTCAGTCTCCTCTAAAAAACTAAACTATTGGGACAACAAAACCTGCGTGGATTTCTGAGAGAACATTTTAGCTTAAACAAATCCAATGTTAGGTAAATTGTTCATAAAAATATACTTTCCTTAATGACAATTCAATTACATATTTACAGACCTGACTTCAGTTAGAAAATTTAAAAGCAGGATTGTCATGTGATTCCTTCCCACTATAAGGACTTTTGACTCTTTCTGGTGCTGTGGAAGGAGACTGCGCGGCGTTTTTGCTTTTCAAAGAATGAGTCATTAGCAAAGCCTGAAGCAATCTGCCTTACAGATTTTTCACTACCAATGGAAGGATCTATCTCTGATTCAACTGGACTTACGGGGCATATTGACACCCTGCGCCTGGGCCACGAGAGACAGGATGTCACGGGTGGTGTGCTCTGCACTAAAGATGTGTTGCTGCCCCCTCTGGATGGGAGGGAGATGACACCGAGGAGCTGTTCTCTGCAGCAGCTGGGTAATATACTGGTCAAACATGTCCTTTGGGCCACCTGAGAACACATGGTTCACAAAATAAGCAGTTACTGAACTGCCATTACTGCAAAACATTGTTAAATATATCATTCATTAAAACTTGCTGTTAAACACATGAGTACAGTAGGTTTGAAATCACTACACCATACATTTTACCCACAATGCACTGTATAATGTAAAGCCAAACACGGCTTCACTACAGAACCAGAAGTCTAATTAAACAGATTGACTAAGCAACTAATAACCATAGAAATCAAGGAAGGAAACCATAAATAATAAAAAGTAAATAAAGCAGTGTGAATGCACCAAGATAATATCACACAGTCCAGAAAGTTTACAACCGTTATTACATTTCATTTTCAATATGGATCATATATTGTGCTCAAATTCTGATTTAAACCCAGAAATGTCGGGGAATCCTTTTCACTCCATAGCTTCAGTCTGTTACCAAACTTACAATCACTCTTGTCTTCATCTCATAAACGTCAACTGACCCATCGAAAGTCACGCCTCCTTCATACAACTGAAATTATGGGATAGAACAGGGTCCATCATTTTTGCGCCTGGTAGGATGTATTGTGCATCCGGATACTATTCATCTATTATTTGACGAATACTTGTATTTTGGATACAATAATCCTGGGAGCACTATTTCATTATATGGTTTAGGGCAGAAGTACGCTATTAAAAACACAGTGTTTTTAGGGCCTGGAGGAGTCATTTCACTGAACCCTACTCTGTATCCGTTTCCCCGATCAGTGCGAGGCTCAGTGAAGATCACCAGCCTCCTGGTAAATCAGCCGAGACAGACGGAGGAAAGCGGAAACGCACATGGAGAATGTGCTGGCTGAACATCACACAGACCCCAGTCCCCTGCCAGACCCACAGCAGTGTTTCTGCAGGCCGCCGCATCTCCTTGAGAGGTGAAGGTGGCACCTGTGAAACGTTTGTATGTAGTGACTCCAGGCTCACTCTACAGACTGTCTGAGCCCGGTTCCTGGGACGGCCGTCACAGGAAGTGCTTCTTAAAGTGTCCAGATCTCGTCTACCAGTACATTGATTCTCTTGTCTTATGAAGAGGGTCAGTCTTCACAGATATATGCGGTTCAATGGAAGCACCTGAGGTAGAGCTGTATTCGTAACCACCGTCAAACTCCTCCTCCTCATCATCATCCTCCTCTTCTTCATCCTGCAAATCCTGATCTGCATCCAGGAAGCTGAGCTGTGTGTGGAAGGAGGTTGTGAGGAAGCTAGATAGCTGGGCCGTCTGAACCCTGCGGGCGAGACCGACATAAGGATAAACCCTGAAAGATTACTGTCGCTCTGACTCAATGCATGTTTAACACTGCAAATTTGACTCACCTCTTTCCGTCGCTCTCACTTGATGCCCGTTTAATAGTGCAGTTTTGACAGCATACCGCAGCTCTTGATTCAATGCATGCTAAACACTGCATCCTCAGCTCTGCGCACTAAAAAGTCACTGCAGGCTTCAGCTAACTTGATGAACACTGCATACCGCAGTCCTGACTTCCCATACACAGCAAGTATAACCGAAAGCACACTGCAGACAGCAGCTCTGAGGTAACGAACCACAGTGCAGTTGTAGTATCCAGTATCTCTCTGATTTACTGCATTCCCTGCAACATCACTCAGGCAGAGCCAGTCACCCTACATTATTTTCCAGCTGGCTTCTTCATTTTACAGCTACATCACCTACGAGGGCAGAAAAGGACCCCGACTCTTCACGTTTGCCTCAGAGCAGCTGTGACCTAATCAGGCACCAGCATTTTCCAAAGGGTGAGCAGCTGAATAAGTACTTTTACCCCCCCTACACCTGAGTCCAGTGCAAAAGTGGGTCAGGGATACTTCCATAAGGTGGAGCAGGACAGAAATCTGGCCCCATCTACACAGGATGGATGTTTCGCAGGAAGTCTCAGAGCAGCATACGCTGGCTGAGAGGTGCCAACTGCACTCACCCCCCCAGGGCCCATAAGGACACGTGCATGAAGGAGGCTAGGTCACCTGGCCCCTCCGAAGTATCCATCTTGTAGCTTCCGCAGAGTAGCCAGTATGCAGGGGTCAATAGCCTCACCGTCATCCACTGGAAAGGGGGGGGGGGGGCAGACTGTGTTGTGACTGGGGCACAAAGGCGGGATTTAGAATGAACAAGTGTACTTCCGAATGGATCATGGGTGCTTACCCAGCATGCTCTGGGTGATGGGGAAGGTGAGCGTGGGCCGCCCGGTCATCCTCCAGCAGGAAGAGAGGTAGGCCAGTTCTGTCCGCAGCATGTCCACAATCATCTGGTTGTCCAGGGCCAGGTAGAAGTGGTGCTGGTCGATGAACTGAAAAGATCACCATGGGCTTTAGCTGACGAAGAGTCCGTCTCATACAGGAAGGAGAGCATTTCGCTCTTCATGGGGATACTACGGTAAGCTGGACAAAGGAGGCCACCTGTGGTGTGAAAGTGTAGGTGCGGTTTCTGATGTCATAGAATTTCGAGGTTCCCAGGACTCCGATGTGCCGGTATGGCCGGCCGCTCAGGTTCAGCTTCTTGCAGTTGCCTGGTGAGGAAAAGAGAGACGAACAGATGTAGGCAGCAAAGGAAGGTGCGCACTGAGCATGCTCACAATCCCTCACACTGTAGCAGGGCTCCAGACTTTTTCCACTAGTAGGACTGGTGTTCCTTACTGAACATTTAAGAGCACCAGCACATACAGATCGACATGCAACTCAACACGTATTTTTTTCCCATTTTAACTTATTATTGGTAAATGCTTTGGTAATAAACATATAATTTACAGAAATAAAGTGATGGTTTATTTTAAAGGTCACAGAGTGAAGTAGTGCTTTAAGAGAAAAAAGGTTAAATGGTGCTTTTTAAATCAAACACAAACAAAAAGTTTGTTTCATTGTCACCAAAGGGTCAAGCAAGTAAATAAGTCAGGTTTTATACATTATGCACCTTTAATGTCAGGAGATGCATAAAGCTAAATTAATGAAACAATGGCTCAATAAATACATACCTTCCCCCCGCAGCCGTGCGTCCAAAAAGTATAATACCCACTTAAACCATGGTTATTACATGTTTGTACATAAAGACTGGCCTTTGAGTTTAGCAGCAGGCAATTTCCAAGCTAACAACTGGCTTACGGTCTTAGCAATGGAGTATTTTTGAATTAAAGACGATGGCTTGGGTGATATATTTTGAAATCCCCCAAGACATGGAAATATTGCGGTATGCAGTGCTGCCATTATATCGACCACCCAAAATAATAGTTCTACTAATAAATGCATTTTCAGCTCATAAGCGTGAAAATAATTTCAAGCACAAATGTGTGAGCGGATTTGTCATACATTAACCCTTACATCGCTGCTTAAAAAGGCGTGTGTAAGAATTCATAAGTGGAACCACAATTCAAACATCCTTCACAGTTCTTAAAAAAAAAAAAGTTTCTAATTTGGAACTGGTTCTCAATACCCAACCCTAAACACCAATCCTCGCTTCTTCCTGGGGTTTCACACGATATACGATGATGGTTAAAAAAAGCAAATGGTAAGTCACACTGGTGTGCCTATTTATAAAATTTAGTCCAAAAATGATCATAAAATGCGACTAAACGGTAGCAGCCTGGGTCCCTGTGTAATCCAGTGATTCACAGACTAGTGTTTTACTATTTGAACTTCCAACCCTCTGTAGGAACCTGGCAAACTCTACTCAGACCTGCCATTTAACCCTCAGGCTGCCTGCTGTATCGGGGCCACAGAGGCCAGTAAATGAATGAATACAATGAAATGCAGAGAAGACCGGGCGCCTACCCAGCTTGACATATATGTGGCTGAGGATTCGGGCCGGGATGACGCGGATGGGTAGCACCTCTGAAATTGTATGCACATCCACGCCGCTGTCCCGGAGCAGCTCCTGGATCTGCGGGGACTCCGCCAGCACACACACTAGATAGCAAACAGGCCCACAGGCAGAAGTTGTGGGACAAATGAGGCTTTGAGAGAGCTATTCAGATTACTGTGGTCATCATTTACTATAATAAGAACCTATGAAGTAGCTACATGGAAAAAAGTTAAAAAACCAGTCTGTGTTTGATGGTGTAATCATATCAGCAGCTGGTTTCAAACCCTCATGTCCCCTCTCTGGCATTACATGGTATTTGAGCCTCCACTATCATAGTATCTCCCATAATTCCCTGAGTTGGGGGGGAACACTCTCAGGAGAGGCACTGAAGATAAACCCAAACCCTTCCACACACCTTGTACAACCACGTCAGGTTTGTACCGAGTGGCAAACCTCCTGTTCAGGGGGTCGATCTCCCCTGGGGCCAGGAATCCCTACAGAAAGAGCCAGAAGCCGTAGAAAGAAGCCAAGCACTCAGAATGAGGCACCGTACCATTTCATATCAGTCATTATTGTTACTCCTTTGTTACATTATACAATAAAAGCATAATTACATAAACATTCTGTCCCTAGCCCTACAGTTACCAGCCCATAATCCTTCCCTGTTAACCATTTATCTTAGCATGAAACCACTAACCATTTATATCAACTCTGATAATCATCTCTATCCACTTAGAACCACTTTCCTGTCTACACTTTAGAAATGTGCTACCTGCTAGTACCTATAGCCCTTTAACATGTCATCCTTAGCCCTTTAGAGTGCTGTACCATACAGTCTGGCATGGTGCCCTTTAACATGGAACCTACCTCAGCCAGTAGGCTGCCCAGAATGTAGAGGGACTGGCCCCACATGTGGGGCAGCTCCCCCATGGCCACACGGTCCACCGTGTGTGGGTTCTGATATTCCTCTTCCACCTACAGGCTCAAACAACCCAAAATCATTCATTCATAGACAGAGACCTGGGCCATTAGCTTCGGCCAACAAGCAAAGACTGAAAAACGTTTCTACCTTGCCAGCTGGAACAGCGTAAAGCTCCGGCATCAGTCGTATTCCGTCCTTTCCTCGGATCAGAATTCCATCTAAAGCCTCTCGATACTCCTGTACCTGTAAACACAGGAGTATCATGTCAGCTCTACCTGAACAAAACTGTGCTTTATACTTTTTCATCAAACTGATGGCAAATTCTGAATTTGATATTTCCAGATAAGGCAGTTCTATGTGAATAAGTGTAAATATAAGAAGAAGATGTACAGCTAATGATGATGACAAAGTTTTTTGATCAGATGTTAATGTATTTTTAAAGAATGGAAATATCGATGTAAAGTCTGAAACACAAGATTGACCTGCTCTTGGTCCCCGTTGAAAATGCCATCCAGAATGAGATAACTCCAGAAGATAGGCCACTCGCACTCAATGTTTTCAAAGAGCTTCAGTTCGGCCGGGTCATAATGGAGGCGAGACGGGTCCTAGAGCATCAAGAGGACATCACTGATAGTGGTTATGCCCTGACCCACGCACGGAGGGAGGGAGGGAGGCAGGCAGGCAGGCAGGCAGAGACAGACAGACAGACAGGCAGGCAGGCAGGCAGGCAGGTACCTCCTTTGGGGTTCTGTATCCATCTCTGATGAACCGGCAGCAGCCATATCGTCCCTGATGGGGTCACCAGACACAGTGTGAAAGAGGGAAGCATCATGCTCCAGTCTTAGGGAGGGCTCAGAGGACAGAGCGGAACAAGTACCCCCCCATCTCTGTACCCCCGCCAACACCCCTTCTCTGTGCCCCTGCCCACCCACCTGCAGCTTGCTGATGATCTCACTCTTGGTGATGCTGACCAGGTCGGGGTCCTCGACTGCGAACGCCGGGAAGGAGATGACCGATAGGAGACCGGAGTCTATCTCCTTGGACGTGGAAGCTCTTGGGAGCATGGAGCACAGAATGGACTGAAATAAAGGTGAACGGGACATTTAGAAATAAAAAAATCATTTACTTCATTTACCTGATATGTATTCAAAGTAACTTACAGTAGCGGGAAGGGTTACAATGTGCATGTACGTACTCCCTGGGATTTGAACCCATGACCTTGGAGTCGGTAGCACAATGCTCTACTACAAAACTAAACAGTGTTATGTAAGCCATGTGGTTGGCAGCTCCCACCTGACAATGCTCCACTTCATCAGGCAGAACATGAATGACAGATTTCGGTCCCCCATGAGCCCCAAAGAGGTCCAGCTCATCGATGGCCTCCAGCGCCGCCTACAGACATGTTACAAGCGAGCATCAGCACAGCGTCCAGCACACGTCCATTTCAGCATCCCCAAATCACACGCTCATACCTTAGCCATTCCCACCGAACTTCCATTCAGTTCTGGAATCCCCTGGTTGGTCTTGTCGCCTCGCTCCCACATCCCATAATCCTGTACACAAAAGGAACCTTTATGTTTACATTTCTTTGCAGCTAGAGCTGTGCCCAGTGACGTAATTGCAGAGCTAATGACTGGAAAAGTGTGGATGTCATAGAAAGCCTAACAGACCTGGCCGCATATAGAGGAACCTGTTACAACATGAAACAACAGTGACAGATACAATAAGGTCAAACACTCAGCATTACTGGAAAGACCAGTACAGAAATTGCAGTTTCTTAAGGGAACAAAGGTAATAATTTGTTTATCATAACAAAAAGGATACAATGGATTATTAGCTGGTATCTGTTAGTAGATAAACTCACTGCAACTTTGTACGCTGCCTCAATGTAGAAGACAAGGTTCTGTATGAAGGCCACTTCATCCAGGGTCGATATGATTCGCAGACCTGAAGTACACAGAAGAAGTGCAATCATGGTTGACTGATAAAAAGGAGCTGGGTGTGAGGACCCACACCCCTGACCTGGAAGAGTGGGTCACCTGAGGCAGTCATCTGAGCCAGAAACAGCAGGTAGAGCGAGGTGGCATCCACCTGCAGGTGCCCCCACTGGTCGTCCCCCACCACGGTGCCGCAGGTGGGTGTGTGGTACTTGGCATGCAGGCAATCCTTGGTACTCTGAGTGCGTTTGAACCGCTCCACCTTCTCCACCTGCAGCAACACCCAGCCAATGTGATGCAGAAGCCATATAGCCTTTTCCACTGCTGGGAGCAGATGCTAATTATGTATGCTATTAAGCAAGAGTAGCAGTAGCAGACATTGAATTGGCAGGAGCTCACCTGTCGCATCATGCATTGCAGTAAACCCTGCATCAGCTTGACAACACTCTGTGGAATCAAAAGGTGCAATTATCAGCTGCACAACCAACACATGGACTTGCTTTACCATGCACAGGTTTAGTCAGTGTTACTCTTTTAGCACTACAGCATGTCAGTTAGCGAAGCCCCATAATCACGTGTCAGTTAGCGAAGCCCAGTACTCACGTGTCAGTTAGCATACCTCAGTTAGCCAACCCCAGTAATCACGTGTCAGTTAGCATACATCAGTTAGCCAACCCCAGTAATCACGTGTCAGTTAGAATACCTGTTAGCCAACCTCAGTACTCATGTGTCAGTTAGCATCCGTTAGCCAACCCCAGTAGTCATGTGTCAGTTAGCATACATCAGTTAGCCAATCCCAGTAATCACGTATCATATTAGCATACCTGTTAGCCAACCCCAGTAATCAGGTGTCAGTTAGTATACCTCAGTTAGCTGATCCCAGTAATCAGGTGTCAGTACACATCAGTTAGCCAACCTCAGCAGTCATGTGTCAGTTAACATACCTCAGTTAGCCAACCCCAGTAATCACGTGTCAGTTAGCATACCTCAGTTAGCCAACCCCAGTAATCACGTATCAGTTAGCATACCTCAGTTAGCCAACCCCAGTAATCACGT
>JAAGVU020000076.1:2742637-2772189 GCA_011763525.2 Mormyrus iriodes | reverse complement strand
ATACACATACACACACACACACATATACCTCAAAGGCCTGGCTCAGTCGGCAAGGAGCTCTGCTGGGGCAGGGGAGGAGTCTCCTTCCTGTTCAGGGGGGCGGGGCTGGAGGCCTGTGAGAGACTCCACCTCCTCAGCCTCTAGGGACCGCCCATCTGGCTGCCCATCCATATGGGTGCCTGGAGGCTCAGTGGCCTCGCCCAGGGGACAGGGCAGCCTCTCCAATTTCTGGCTGATGTCGTTGCGCTCCTGCTGCAGGGCCCGGCACAGCTTTTCCAGACGCTCTAGTTTCCCCTGGAGGGCAGCGTAGTGCTTGTCGCGCACAGTTTTCTGCGGTACATGGAACCCCGACCCCGCATGAATGAGTGCAGCAATTTTGCTTGGGAGGTCTGGCACATTAGTGGTAATGGATGACATGTCCTTAATTCTCACAAGGTAAAACAGCTCCATGGAGTCATGCCAATAAACTTTGATGCTACATTTTTTTCATTGGTGTCATAACTCCCCCCCCCAAAAAAAACGAAAATAGTCACCATATGCCAGCTACTGATGGACAAACATCAAATTTCAGCTCACAACATACTCAGAGCCATTAAGTACTGAGCAACTACATCGACTGCAAGAGTAAAGCAAGCAGCCCCCGCCCCCCCCACACTCACCTCTTCGGCCATCTGGAGAAGGGCCTGGTTATTGGTCTCCCACTTGGTGCGCCACAGAGTCGTCTCCTTCTCCAGCTTCTTTATCTTCTTGGTCATCTGATGGTCAAGGCAACAACAAATCAAGAAATCAGCCAAAATGACCTTGACCTCCCTCTCCTTCTCCCCACATATCCCCCGAACTGACCCACCTTCTCCATTTCCTGCCTGAAAGTAGTAAAGACTTCATTGCTCTTAGCAAGTGTGGTCTGAAACTCCTCAAACTTGTCCATATATAGGGAGAGCTGGAAAACAAGCACTGATTATCTATAAGAACAGCTTTAGTGTGGCCAAAAGCATCCCGGCTGGCTTTAAATACGGAAGACGACAAGCACATGCAAAAGTCAGACTCCGTAATAAACAGGAGATGAAGCTCTGGGATTTGTTTACCTGCTGTTTCAGTTGGGACTCCTGCTCCTTCATAAGTTCACATTTGTGCCTCGACTCTGTAGCCTCCTTCAGGAGCTGAGCAGGTCACAAAAGTCAAGGTCAACATACACAGGGCCTTTACAAAAGTTGCCCAGATTCATGTTGAGCTGCAGAGCTGAAGGTTATGAAACATCTTATAAATATTTATCCATTAACACAGATCAATTTTAATTAATTGAGGGTATGCTCTTCTCCAAAGGGGACTACAGTAGGTCACCCCTAAGACCTGAACCGACAAAGTTCAGTTGATGTATATGTTCTTGACCACCATGCCACCTGTTGCCATGAGAGTTTAAAATCCCTTAAGACCTCTCTTTTGTGGCTCACAGGACGACGGCACCATGGAGGACCGTGCCACTTACAAACTCCCGCTCCCTCTGGTGCTTCTCCTCGGTCTCCCTCATCAGCTCGGTGGTCCTCTGCAGCTTGGCATCTACCAGCTGCTGCTGCAGCTCTTTGTGCCTGAACACCTTATCGATGTGCTGAGGGAAAGGATGGCAGAGAACAAAAAACAGAGAGAAACAGTGAGGGGTGTATACAGGGACGGGGGTCACATGGGCCCCAGCTGAAAGCTGATTGGACCCTGGGTATCCTCTTCCCTGTCACTCACCAATTCAAAACATATCACTGGCTAAGGATAATATTGGACCCACAGTACAACTTATGTCCCCCACCTTAAAAAATAATCCTAGAATCACCCCTGTAAACACTGAACAGAAAAGCCTATAGATATTACAGTGATCCCTCACTATCGCGCTTCGACTTTCGCGGCTTCACTCCATCACGGATTTTATATGCAAGCATATCTAAATATATATGGCGGATTTTTGTGGATGATGGGTCTTTTTATTCCTGGTACCTGCTTCCTCAGTTGGTTTGCCCTGTTGATTTCATACACGGGACACTACTGGCGGATGGCCGAGAAGCTACCCAATCAAAGCACCAAAATGCAAATGGTGCATGACTACAGTGTTTGTATTTTAAAAATATGATACTAATATTAAAGAAGTAATTATAATATACCCAATATAACTGGGTAAGTAAAATGAGTGCATTGCTGTATATTATAGTAAATATACAATTATTTTTGTTAAAATATGTATTATTACAATGTGTTCACAACTACGTTTTACGTATTAAATAGAATTCTACAATGATATACGATACGTATATTTGTGCGTAGTATATAAACAGTGTGTTTACATATAAAATTACATACAAAACGAATCTTACCTAATATCTAAGAGAATATAAAGGGTTTATAAGGGCTTAAAATATACAAAAATAATCATATAAACATATGGTTTTTACTTCGCTGCTTTTCAGCTTTCGCGGGGGTTCTGGAATGCAACCTCCGTGATAGACGAGGGATCACTGTATTTCTACACAAACATAACACTGAGCTGCTAAAACAGCTGAAGACCCCAGGTAAAGATTAGTAATTATTACTTATGAATAACGTAACACAGAAGTAGAATGTGGCCACACAGGAAGTTCTGACTTAGAGGTGACTGACTGACTGCCCAGAGGCTGCAGGCATCTGAAACCCTTACCTCCTCCCTCAGCTCATACTGCTCTATCAGCTTCTTCAGCTTCTCGGCCAGCTCCACGTTCTCCTGACGCAGCTTGCTGTTGTGCACGTTGTGCTGCTCCATCTGTGCCTCGATCTCATTGAGCGTCATCTGGAAGTGCAGCGTCACCTCCTTCCTGCGCTCGTCATACTCCCGTAGCCTCTGGGTGTTCTCCTCCTGCGTGGGATGGAAGGCGAGTGTCGATCGGGAGCTTGGAGGCACAGGACCAAATGCGGGACACTCTACCCGATCGCAGGTCAAGAAAACCCTTAGCATGACCAACAGGGGGGACCCTGCTAGTCCGCTAAGTGTCCCACTACCTTCAGGGTCTTGTTGTGGCGCTGCAGCTCACGGCACAGGCTCTCCAGCTTGCTGCGGGCCAGGATGGCCTTGCTGTGCTCGCCCTGCAGGTGGATCTTCTCCTTCACAACTTGCGACTGTTTCTTCTGCAGGCCCTTCATCTGCTTCTGCATGCTGCGCCGTTCCTCCAGCTGCCAGAGATGGACAACAGTCAAACGCAATAGCCACCATCAAGACAGAGGCTATTCAGCATTTGGAAAAGTTAGTCACACATCTCCTGCATTTAGCTATGCCGTCGTTGGTGCTCATGTTACTGCACGGCTGGACAGACCTAAGAAGTGGGCTGATAATCTTCAGGCTTACATAGCCAACCTGTTCCATTCTAGGAACAGGTCGGCTTTGTGAGGTGCAAAGGTAAACTCAGGACTGAAATGCTATACGGACACTAACAGATCATGCTGTATTTCTGCTCGGACCCTAGCGTGATCAGTTATGAGTTATGATCACATGACTGACATCATCAGGTAGGGCCAGCACAAAATAAACCGAAAAGGACGACATACACAAGATTTTGGGAAGCATGAATGCATGAGGGCATCTCACATTCAGAGCTAATCGCCCAGCACCAGTCAATGAGGGCCCACTCACCAGATCAGCATACTTCTTGCACAAAGCTGCTAGTTTCTCCTCAGGGGTAGACAGGGTATTTAAGGCCTGCATCAGTAGCAGGACCTCTTTCCCTATAAGCAAAGGGAGCATGAGAGAAGAAAATCTTCTTTACACACACATTTAATAAAAAGCAACTGCTGTTATCAGCCCTGCCAGGTCACTGAGCAGAGAAGATGGTCTTGACACATATCATGACACTTACCCAGACCCTTCTTGTCTTTGCTCTTGTTACTGTCAGGGGCCACTTCACCATCTGGGGGGTCTATTCGGCAGTCTTCATGCCCTGGGGTCTCCCCCCTGGATATCTCCGGGTAGCAGGGGATGCCCAGCACCTCAGCAGAGGGGCTCTCCAGGTCGGGCAGAGCGAGGGGCTCTCCGGGTCGGACAAGACCCCGGGATGCCACCTCCATCGCGCACATTCCCGTTGACTCCATTATCCGGCTTCCAAACTGGTGGGGGGGGCAAAAAAAAGCTAAGTTTCACTCTCATTTATGATGAAACATCTCCTTCAAATCTGACATACTTTACAACACCACCTGATCATCGTATGTAATAAATATTTTAATCAACATCCAGACAGCTGGTGGCAACCAAAATGTTTCGCTTGCTTACTTAAAAGTCAATTCAGCCGTAGAACTAAGACCTGAGTGGAGTAGAAAATGCGTTTCAGCGCTGCTGGGGGCCTCGGTGCCGGACCACGTGTTGGCAAACAGCACGCCGATCACACGGGGCGCAAGCCGCCAGGCGGCTTCCCCTGTGCCGCTTACCGGCCGGAGGCGACGGCAAACGGCCGCTGCGCACCAGATCCGCGGAAAAGCCCCCACTCTGGCCGCCTTCAGTGGAAGCAGAGTAACAGAATATGTCGCATTGCGCGGAGAGCGTTTAAGAAACTTACAGAAAATCAAAGTTGACGCCGCAGCCTGGTCGTACTGAGCCCGATGACGCTCCTGCCAGATCCGACAAACACGAAGGAAATACGTACATAAACGCGAGGGGACAGCCTGCATGCGCGGCGGGCTGCGGAGCGGGGCCACGCCGGTCAGTTTGTTGTAGGTGCGAGACAGTGGACACCGTTTATAGCGCTGTCTTATTAAAAGGCTTCATTAACTAGACTTCTGCTTAGTTTGCGGCAGTGAGCCGCTTCCGAGCCGCCCTGAAGTGAAATGGCGTATGTCTGATAACAGGAGGGCCGCGGATCACATCCGAAACGTGTGGATACATCAATAAGAGCTACTGTATCCCCCCTTCAGCCGCAAATATATCTATATATTATAACAACAACAAGAATTACAGCCATGGAAACTGAAACCACAATATTCACCAGCTTTATTCGGTCCCACCAAAACCCCAGTTTCCGAGTTAAAACGCCACTCCGATACAAACGGAACACGTTATATATTTATTCCACCAGAAACCACAAATATAAAAGCCTGCTAGCAAAGTTAGAGAAAGGCATGGGCACGGCTAAGCAGCTATGCCGTAATATGCGTCTCCCCGACGCGCTGCCTGCGGCTCCCCCTCCGCACTCGCCCAGCTCCGTGGGATCCGCGGCTGTCGGACCGGCAGCCCCGCCAAGCGCTCGACCCCTGGCCTTACGGCCCGAACACATAGCGGCGATCGGTACCTGAACGTTTTCGCTGTTTAAATCGACCCTGGCGTCTGAGCGCGTCGCCATGTTGTGACGAAACGAGGGGGGAGGTTACTGGGAGCTATGGGATCACCGGGCTGACCGCGTAGACCTTACCAGTTGCCTTTAGCACAGGAGCTATGTTTTGCGTTAAAACGAGTGCCGATGCATTGACTAGCAAGAAGAAAATCGCAGCAGCGTCGTTAAAATCATTTATAGGGCTAACGATGATAGCGGTTATTGCTGACGCCGGTCTGCTGAATCTAGCCTTATAAATACGGATAAAATTCATTTAGTCGGTTCCAGTAAAAGTAAAGGTACCCTGCATGTAAACAGTTGGAGAGAAGTGTTCCCCTTTCCATTTCCTTCATTTGAATGTCTAGATATATTCCATTTATTTATGAAACATTAAATTACTTCAGCCCCGCAGTGTCAAAGTATTTATTAAAGTAAACATTAATACAAGAACAGGACAAGCTATATTTACTTAGCAGCACAGAAATAAGATATTCTATCTTGTTATTAATAAGGAAAAAAATTCAAGAGCTTAGAAATTTTTTTATAGGATACATTGTCAAGTACTAATAGCAACAGTATTTCTAAAAGAATCAGTCATTTCCAAGAACTATTCATTTACAGATTTAATCAATAACCAACATCAAAATAATAGTAATAAAAAAACTTCCCACCAGATAAATTTTAAAAAGTGATGAGTTCTGCTGGTGAGAAAGCTGGTTGTTATGTATCCAAGTTGCTTATAAATTCAGGTTCTTGATCTATTTCCATTGGGCGTGACTACGATTAGGTTTTGCCATGGAAGTTACACTGGTGTCTATCAGTATGCCTTGTGGGAGTGCTGGGAATGGAAACTTAACACACAGAAGGAATGAGAATATAGATTATGTTTAAACATCCCCCACATCAAAGACTAAAATAAAACATGCAAGACATGTGCAAGATGGTTTCTTCATCAGTATAAGAGACCACTCAAAAAATCACAGCAATTTGCAACATTGAGTCAAATAATGTAACAATCCTGCTGTAGAATATTACTGCCAGGTTGCAAATTGGCACTTCCGGACTGTTCCCTACAAAATACATACTCCATTTGGACACCGATAGAGTCAATTTCAGAATGAAAGGCATCTCATGTTGAAACAGTTGTAATGTTACTACAATGTTTAACTTCCACCACATCATGAAAAGTCCACCAATTAAAGAGAACACGGGATTCTGGGAAACGTTCTGCTCTCCCCTAAATGCACGACTGACAGAGTTTATTACTTTGGTGGCCCCAAGCTGCGAGTGGGCTATAGATCTGCTTCTTTACGTTGTTCCTCATAGGAATCACAAGGCCGAGCTGCTCCCCTCCAGGTGAGGCTAACTGTCCGCCTGCAGCATCTCCTCGATCTCCTTGTCCCAGTTCTCATCCCGATTCTCAGAGTCGGCCACCACCTCGTACTCCTGGAGCTCCTGCTGCAGCTCCTTCTCCCAGTCAGCCGGTTCCTCTGTCAGGGCAGAACACCAAGGTGGGTCAGGCTGTGGCATCTATATTCTCACAGGCACATGCACCGGGAGGTCATTAGTTCTCAGCCCGACTCATTTAGCTACTCAACCGAATTACTAACCCAAACAAAACACTTTAGGCCTCCCTCTCACCACTGCCAGAGGATTAAAAGCAATAAACAAGGCATGAGAACCACTGCTCTATATAAGGACAGCTTCAGAGTACGTTACTTTGAGCTAATTTACTCTAGCTAATTTATTTACTAAACTGAAAGTTATTTCAGATACTGTTACACTCTAAATTGCCGACAGTTGAAACAGGCATGACACAAAAAACATCTGTAAATATCACTAAGTCGGAGCTGGGCTGAAAAACCTCACAGCTCATGTGGTACTAATGCAATGTAAACAATGTCCTACATGGTGTGCATTGCCATGACGATAAAGGAAAAAAAGATGTGGAATACGGCAGGTGGTGCGTTACCCTCCGGATCAGCCCCGCCCTCCTTTTTGTCCAGCACCAGCTGCTCCATCTCCTTCCTCAGGTCGTCCGTATTGATACTGCATGAATCGAAGGCATCGCTCACGAATTCGGACACACCAGGGCTGGTGGATATTTCTTCTTCTTCATGCTGTTCAATGAAATATAATAAGTACTTCTAGACATAAAACCCATAATTACAAATCGAAATAAAGGCAGGGGACCTACATTAATTACATCAGTAGTGAATTACAATACCCTCTGACAGCAGAACTGACTACATTTCATAGCCCTGCATCAGAATCACCCCACGCCATGGCCAAAGAAACCACTGCTTCTCTATCACCACTGTAGGCTGCTGATCTCTCCGGGCTGAACACACCAGTCTGGAATTCCAGCTACATGGCCAGGGACACTGGCTGTGGGTCGAACTTTTATATTTACTCTAAAGGCATGTTCCATGCACTTGACCGTACCTCTCAGTGACCGATGCGCCGTAATGATGCCATAGTTCAGATTAAAAAGCAGAGAGATCACATCCATTTATCGCCACACTTAAGCCACATGGCTTTTTTGTACTCATTTCTGGGGTCATTGTCATCATAATGAAGATACATTTAGTGTAACCAGCCACCAAACAAATCGAAATCAGGAAACATACCTCAGTGGGCTTTGACTGACTTTTGATGGCTGTGGGAGGCGTTTTTGGTCTGATGTTTTCTGAAAGACAAAAATTTTAATTTAAAAAATTGAACGTTAAGCTTTACAGACAAGTACTTTACAGGTATGGGAGCAGAAACTCGCATTTTAAAACAATAAGCAGAAAGCTAAAAATGCTTTTCTGGAATTTACAGTGAGAAATGTAGGAATATCTAAGTATGTTCCTCTTAAAATTACTTAGAGGATAAGGTCTCCAAAATTACTAGAGACTGAATGAATTACTGGGTCCAAGAAACCAGTCATAAAAATTTAATTTTGCCAAATAAATTTGATAATGTGCTAACTTATCTTCTCTCTTTGATGTCAGCAAATCCACTTTGATCAAAAAAACAACCATGCAAGGCTAAGTGCATGTTTTAGTCACTAATTGTACTGAATTAATCTGAAGCTAGTGGAAATTCAGCTTATTCCCTGTGAGAATGAGGTGTGGATTCTAGATCTCCATAACCCAGCCTAAGGGTTATTTTCCAGGAGATGGAGGATGTGGAAGCACCTGTGAGGTGGGCGCTCTTGGGGCTCCCTGGACTCTTCTCCTCCTTCTTCCCGGCAGCCTGTTGCTGGGCAGCCAGGGCCGTGAGCTGGGCAGACTGCTTGATCAGCGAAACGCGGTAGAAGTAATTCCTCCAGAACACGTCCTCCTTTACGCTGCAGACAGGCAACCAGTTAGACGCCCACGGTGCCAGCCCTCTTGATGGGAATACCAACGATATCGTGCAGCAGCCATGTCATCCCATGACGGCCCTGACAGACTCTGTGCCTCCTGGAATGCTGGGAAATGGTGAAGCCTTTGGACTTTTTTCCCCACACCCACCACACATATACTCACTGCTTGGGGACCAGGTCAAAGCGCATCCGGTTGAGCAGCTCATCCTCCTGCAGCATCACCAAGGCAACAGGGTACATCTGGTCAAAGTCAAAGTGGAACTGGACCCCGGCAGGTGGGTCACGCAGAAAGTTTCTCCGGTCCTGAAAAGCCAGGGGTGGTAATCGGTACATAAGGAATGCAGTGTATATTCTTTCTAAAATAATAATAATAATAAAAAAATATATATATATATCTGTAAAATAGGACTGCAGGACATTATGATATAATCTCAATTATAAGGCGCATGCGCAATAATGACCAGGCCTTNNNCTCAATTATAAGGCGCATGCGCAATAATGACCAGGCCTTAATATGACAAGCTTAAACATTTGTCCTAGCGCCGTATTTTCCGTAATATACGGACGTTACTTACGCCCACAATTTTGTAAACAGATTAGTATTACTCCAAAAATGTTAATACGATGTGCACCGAGACGCCCAAAAGTTAATAATCTGTAAAAATTCGGCGTACCCTTATGTTTATTAAATTCGGTTAGCATAGCGCCATATGCTACCATTTAGGTAAATCATGGAAGTGAAACGCGCTGAAGCGGCGGTGAAGAAAGGGACAGCTCAGCAACTACAGCATCTTTTCAAAGAGGAGATTTTGTGGATGTTGTGGCGGTACCCTTGCAGTTTAAAGTCCGACACGTTTATTAAAGATAAGGATACGCTGAATTTATATAGATTACTTCGTTTTTAACGTCACAATATGCCTCTCATTAATACTTTAGGTGCAATACTAATCTGTTTAACGTGGACGTAAGTTAACATCCATAAAATACCGAAAAGCCTGTGTCCGGGCAAAAATTTTTGCCCATAACAATAAAGTGCTGGTGATTATTGCGTGTGCGCCATATAATTGCAATGTGATATCGTGCAGTCCTACTGCAAAGGAAAAAATGGACACTGGACAATGGTGAAGGACCAAATTTATCAACACTGACAGCTGATAAAGCCAAGATCTGTTGCTGTATGGTCTCCTCCTCATTGTAGCCAACCCAAGGAGGTACTGCGGCATCTGAACAAAGAATGTGGAGCAGTTTAACAATCAATCGTGCAATTTTACAAAAGAAGCGCAAGATATCACTAATATATTGCCCTGTTATTTATTCCATTGAAACTCACCTGTCTTCTTTGCGTTCTTTTCCTGAACAAACTTTTGCTGTTCTTTCTGAAAGTCTCCCAAAATTGTCTGGGGAAAAAACAACAACAAAATGAACACTGCCTGTAGGAAATAATTCAAATTATTCAGTGGCACCATATTATTGCACTCGCATCCTTGCAATGCATTTACCTCTACACTTCAGGTTAACAGTACGTCATGACAACTGACTAAAAACATACCTTGTCAATGATGCCATCGAGTTTCCCTTCCTCCACACTTTTCTTTATAGTGTGCGCTGTCTCCACCATGGACTCAGATATTTTCTTAGTGGCACTACTAGCGAAGCTGTACAAGTAACCTTCAAAGAAACAAACGAAATGCTGGACGTGAAACATTACACCGTTAAATACGTTAAAATTAGAGAAGTAAAAAACACTCATACAAGACGCCAATGGAATTTTGACAAAAGTCGTGATAAAACTAAGCACAGTTTTTATTTAGTTTTCTTTCAGCCTGTTACATCGTTCTGTTAATCTCAAACTCTGAGTCGATGTCTTTGCAAGTTACTGTTATTGTCAGTTACGACTACTACTTCAGAATACATGCAAGGCGATCGTAAAGGCGTCTACATGTCCACTAACGTCTGTAAACTCAAGCATTATCTTGAAATATTTTACAAATAAAGACAGACATTGGTTTGAGGTGCCGGAAAACAACGTAAAATCGCCAGCGAGGCCTTCCTCCATCATAACGACATTGCCTTACCACTGAGACCTTTCGCCTGCTGAACGAGCTGCTGAGCTGGATCACCTTCTTCTGCTTCGGATTCTCCGTTTCTCTCTCCGTCAACCTTTCCATCCACGGCCATTGGTTTGTTTACTCGTTCTACAGTTGTATCTTCTTTCACAACGACATCATCTCGTTCGTTTTCCCCATTGCTTGTACCCGTGGACTTCTCTAAACCAAGCCACGACCCCCAGCCCTGAAACATCTTCCTTTGATCGATCGTCCGTTATTTAATAACTAAAGACAGTGGCTTGTATTTACACTGATATCACAGTACGCGTCTGCAGCATGAACGTCACCAGGAAATGCTGTGCACGGCTCCCTTACGTACACTTCCGCGTTTGGCACGACTGACACCGCGACGGCTGGCAAGTTTGGCCCTTTTCCCGAACCGTACAGGACAGGGATTGGGCTGATTCAATTACCATGGAAACGTTTTCAGCGGAAGACGCCCTGAATCAGTATCGTCACTAGAGATTTATGAAAAGGTGGCCAAGCCTTTACCAAGAGGGGTCTCATTTTTAATGGAAGTGGGTGAGAACACACTATTTAAAACAATTGGTGTACTTTATTTGGGACGTTAAAAAACATTTAGCGGGGATAAAGCCCCCCCGTCCAAACAGCCGAAGCCCTGTGATTCAGAATACTTTTAAATGACCAACAAAGCAAGTAGCACGAGTCACGCGAACTTCATAACTAGTAGCTAGTAGAACGAGATCCCTATGATAATATGCGTGCGTGTGTGAATATTACGTCCTCTTATGTAAAAATTGCCGCGTATCTTTCTCACATTTCATTCAGTTAGACATACAGGACATATGCCTATACACCATTCAGATTTTAAGTTCAAATAAAGGATAAACACTAGTAAACTGACATAAATGATTAATTAAATGAGAGTCATTTGCTGGGCGGAATTATCACATGCTTTAATGAACGAGGGTTGGGAGTTTTTTATAGACATCTACATCTAGCCAATACGCATGTAGATGTTTTTAGACATGCAGAGACTGTTAATGAAGTCACCTATAAAAGGTGTCATGGTAGAAGATGCTATTTGGTTTTATTTAACGGGGTGTTTGTTGGTTGATGCCCATATCGTGGTCTTCTGTTTACTGCTGTGTAACGTTTAGACGTTTGTACTCGAACTGATAGGCTTTCAGTGGATAAACTGGAGATATAATTTCTGAGCCCTACTTGGATGTGGCACAATCAAAACCCGAGAAAGACCACAGCTCCGTCCGATATGGCACTACTCCGTGCTTCTCTACTAAATTTAACAGTATAACCAGTCTGCAATTACAGTGAACGGCGGAGCTTCTCGTTATCATTCAAGAACTTGCAGCTGCCAGGCTGTTGTCAGCCTTTTGACCCAAATTTTGAATTATACTTCTTTCAGTTTTTTCACTTCAATTTCCAGGGCAGTAAGCCCTGCAAGGATTTTTAGAGAGACATTATACTGTGATAACATTTACCAAAACACGAGCCCGCATCAACCTTTGCTTACGCTAAAAACAAGCCAGTCAAAAACAAACCCGGGCATGATTTCTTAAGCAGACCATTGTTTGTTAGCATGAGAAATGTGCAATGCTCAGACCAGGCTATACAGTAATATTGTACGCAGGCTCAGTTTGCTTTTCTACCGAGCTCGTCTGATGAATAAGTAATCTACAAGGCCATGCCGACACAAAAGCTTAAGTCGCGCAAAATCACTAGCGGACATGGATAACTTTATTACTGCTTATTTTCCCTGTGTGACTTAATTATTTTAAGAGCTTCTCGTTGACTTCTAGAAATGAAACCAAGATTGTTGAAGATTTTTATATATGTTTTGGGATATTTTGGCAATTCTCTAGCATTTGCCGTATAATTGTGTGATTCTACGCATTTTATTTTCGTTTATCATTAAACCTCGTACGGAACAAGGGGGTATTTCACGAAGCAGGATTTCTTGCTTAGCCGGATAACTTGTTGGATTTAAGGGAGTCAGGGCTAAATGAATTATATCTTCGTCTACTTAAATGTAGCTCAGACTACCTTAAATCTGACAAATTATCCGGCTAAACAAGAAATCCCGCGGAGTATTCCACAAAAAAGGATTTCTTCATTAGTCAGATAACTTAGGCCAAAGGTAAGGACTGTCCAATAGTAATGTCACTTACCTCTCTTCCTATTGGACAGTTTTCACGTTGGGCTTAAGTTATCCAACTAACTGGGAAATCCTGCTGCGTGAAATACCCCCCAGAAGTGAACTCCGAAAGAGAAGCGCGATTGCAGCCGCACCTGCGCTCACTGGCCGGCAGGGGGCGGGCGTGTCGTTCCCCACGCGGACCTGTCGCTCTCCGCGAGCCAGTTGCGGTTACAGGTAGCGGCCGCCGCGCCTCTGCTGGCGAAAGCAGGTAGCCGTCCGCGTGGAAGGCGCTCGCAGGCTTCTGGGAAAGGCGTCCTTTTGGCTTCTGCCCCGCTCCCGTCGACAGGTCGCGGAAAAACGTGAACCTGGAAGAGCGGAGTAGTGCGTGAGGGCTTGTTTCGGATGTGGGAGTGTGGCTCCAGCCGGTGGGACAGCGATTTTACTGGGGTGAAAGGAGCCTGATGTCGGCGGAACCCGATTCCGCCTGTTGATACAAAAGATTGTGGGAAGGGAGGGGGACCGCCGATCGCCGCTGCTGTGGAAGGAAGTAATTCACCTTTTACTCTAGTGGATCATTGAAACTGGAGCCTTAAAAAGTCTCGGATGTCAAAACAGTTGGACGGGTGAATATATCTATTTTTTCGGAAGGGCGAATTTTAACATGTAATTCACAGCGAAGTACGAGTGAAGGGCGACTGCGGACAGCCGTGAGAAAGTTGGGCAGAGCAGAGGGCTAGCCTCGATTAGCTAAAGAAACCTCGGTCCGCTAATAAAAGCGGCGAATAAGTTACTTTGACCCTCCCCAGAACAGAATCACTGCTACATTTGAGCGAAAATGTATATCGGTACCCGATGACTCGGGGAACACATTTGGTGGTGAGAGGAGCAGGAGACGCGATGTATTTAGACTTCTGACGAGATGCGTTTAATTCTGCTTTTAAGAGCATTAGTGGGTCTCCGGAATGTACAGGTGTCCCCGCAGTGCCCGATCAGCTGCGCCTGTCGCTGATTATTTCAAATGAACACGGGATCTGGGAGGCTGGGTTTTGACCGAAGTTGTTTTTGTCTGTTTTAATCCCCCCACTCCCAATGACATCTAGTTAGCTGGCTGGATAGTTAATTGGATTTTCTAGGTAGCGTGATCTGGCCTGGAAAAGTATGGACACCATGGATCACAGGGCAGAGCATCGGTTTCCAGGAAGAGAACCGAAAACCATCCAGGCAGTCCTACACCAAGATGTCCAGATGCTGGGAGCCCTGGACCGGAGGCTCTCTGACGGCGCAGGATGGACTTTTGTGGAGGTCCTGCTCACTGGAGGGGCACCGTGGGGATTTACTCTGACAGGAGGCCGGGAACACCAGGAGCCTTTGCTTATCACCAAGGTAAGGGGTGAACCACACAAATGCTGAAGAAGCAAAAGTGTGTGTGTGTGTGTGTGTGTGTGTGTGTGTGTGTGTGTGTGTGTTTATTTCTGGGATTGTGAGTTGCCCATTCAGTGATGTCAGTTTTCATTCTCTGGTGGGGTTTCTATTACAATATAATATAAAATTTTTCGTAGCACCCTGATTAATTTCCATTTTCCATGACTTGTTCAGTTCTTCGGACCCGAGTTGTTGCTAAGCTGGATAAACCAGTCTCTACACTATATATTTTTGTACTGCGTGTTTTAAAAGTTAAAATTGGTCTCAGATTCTTATGTCTGAAAGTACCTGCTTGATGCACAAAGCACATGCAGTTGCAAATGTTTGTGGTGTGGTGATGAAGATGTGGGCTGATGATGCCAATGTGTCACCCAGATACAGCGTGACCACCCCGGGACAGGTCACGTGGTGCCCGTGCTACACCCGACACGGACCTGGCACCGGAAGCCATGCATAATTTAGATGTGGTCTCGCCATTTAGATCAAGTGAATTGGAATGTTGGAGTGGTTGCTGTGGTATTTGGCAGGAGTCTGCCATCCCTTCCTGCGAATATCTGCGGGGTTTAGGAGGAAACGACCACACATTGCTTGCCCAGGCCAGAAATCCCAGTCAAGGTATCGATATGGGCTGCTGAACAGGAAGTTGAAGCCACATAGCTATTTTTATGTAATTCAATTATTTCATCATTATGACTTCCTATTTGGGATTTTTTTTTTCAAATCAAGTTTTGTTTGATTTGCACTGTTTGGTAATAGGCACACTTAGTCATTTCATTAGTAATGTAACCATCCTGTAGCTGGATGTGAAAATGTTTTGTGCCAAATATTTATTTATGAGTTGTTCATATGTGTTTATCTTGTGTTTGCCTTAAATATATCTGCATACACGGCTGAAGAATTACTCCAGGAGAAATTCTGAATGTTCAATGGCACTTGCTTCTCCTCGGACTGTACCAACAACCTTCAGATTAAAAGTGCATGATACTTTGTCCTACTTGCTGTGTAACAAACACATGGTTATATTTGAATTCCCCTTTTAAACTGTCAGCAAAGCAAGTTAATTTCATCATTTAAATGCAAACAATGACAGATGTTACCTGAGTCAATTTTTAAACACATGTGGAGCTTTTATTAAGATACACATTAAAATGTTTGCTACGTGATTCTTCCTGTTTTTAATAGCTGTGTGCGCTGTATTAATTTGATTTATATTGATAAATCCAGTGTTGACTTTCAGTTATAGTTTACAGGCAAAACATCTCCATGACCTGAACAGTACAGTCTGTGGAAAATTCTAGATGAGGCCTGTGATTCTCCTGCTCTCTCTTGTATTTGTCCATTCTAGATGTAGACAGCAGGATCAGTCCCATTTTCTTCTCGAATTCTTTGTTTTTACTTTCCTGCTGCAGTACCATCTCCATTCTGCATAGGTATGAATTTCACAGAACAAAAGGAAATACTTTTCTTCTGGTGTTTGTGTTTAAAAAAACATGGAATCTAATATGTGTTAAACCAGGAAATCTGGTGAATGTTATCGCCCCCCCCCCCCCCACTCCCTCCCTATCTCCATGGCCCTGTGCTTTTATGTCACACCACCACTGAACCTGTCGAGTGACTTCCTACGTGTTCCTCAACGCTCTGACACTGCTCCCCGTATTATCAATCTTGGGTGCAATTTCATGTCTGTCCTATCAAACGTGCACAGTGCCTGCCTACCATGGCAAAACAGTAACAGCGTTAGTGGTACAAATTTTGGAGTACAAACGGGGGTAACTAGGCATAGCGGAAGGTGTGGGTGAGTCCTTGATGACTGTTGCGCAATTTTTATACAATTTGTGTTTTGCTTTTATCTGGATTTTCGCAGTTGATCGGTGCATATTGAAGCATCGAGCGTGTTTACTTGGCAGGCTTGATATTCACACAAGCCTAATCTTGTTTTTTTTTATTGAATCTGTCTTTGGTAAACATGGGTGCAATCGGCTTCGAATGAATACGAGATGCCAACACTGATCTTAATGGGTCATGCTCGGTGTGTGGTGCTAGTTGTTTTGAAGTTCAAACGTAGTCTGTTTTACGGTTGATGTTACAGATGAAGAATTATATTGACATTTGTCCTGGTGCTGGTGAAGGTTGATATTGTCGGGGCCTGCTCTTAATAATCATATTTACTAGTCGGCTTGTCTGTTTACTGGGTAATAACTGCTGGGTTTAGATTTTCCAAAGCATCTCCTGCGGGGCTTTGCATTCAGGAGCCTTCCTCCTGCCTGCTAATGAATCTCAAGTTTACAGGCAGTAAAGATGTTTTGATGAATGCAGGAGAGATGTTTGATGCTCCTGCAGAGATGTGCGATGCCGTGTAACATCCTGTACTTGCTGACCACGCACTCCAATGAAACTGACAACTGCTAGACTGCTCATCGAGCCGGTCCTTTTTGAGGAAGCCTTATTGACTTTCAAAAGTTGACTGTTGAATTGAGATGTTGGTAGCAAGAAGAATTGTCTCCCTTATCTGAAATGTGTGATTTCAGGCAAAGAAAAAACATGGTTTCAAATGGACTTGGCAACTTCGAGGGTCCTGCATCCAGCAGAATTTCAGGCCTGCAGAGGCGATGTGTAGAGAGATGACAGAGCAAAGGTGGTGGGTGGTTAATGATCAGCAGTGGAGATCGCTCGTGCTTTGGGGGGGGGAGGCAGCAGAAATTCCTGTTTGCAGTGCACCATTTCCACCTTGATCCAACGGAATCCAAAGTCCATCACTTAAAAAGTGGAGGAGGATCCTGACACCCCCTGGGGGGGCCTTCTCTGATTGGCTACAGCCATGCGAACGAAGCTCTCGGGACCCCCAGAGCCGCGCGTATCTCTGTGCCACATTCGGCTGTGCTGGTGGTCCCATTGGTGAACCGTTGCTTGAATAACTCTGGAACGGCACCCCCAGGGTCATCAAATACACTGTGACAGTTTAAGTAAGTTGATGTTATTGTGTTTATACAAACCCCTTCCCCTTCTGTACTGTGATGCTTCAGGTCACGATTTGACTGATTTAGTCAGAGATCGCTTAGTCGCTAACTTTGTATCAGCATACGTTGTGTGTGTGTGTGTGTGTGTGTGTGTGTGTGTGTGTGTGTGTGTGGGGTTGTCTGTCTTTTTGTCTTTACCTTAATGGATACAGCTTTGAAAGGTCCTCGTCACCTGAACGCCGAAGTGTGCCCTGCGGTGCACGCAGCTGGTTTCGCCTTTTCTTTTCTTCAAAGGTTTTAAAGGACAAAGGAAGAGCAAATGTAATGATAAAAAAGGCCTTTTATTGTGTGTCTTCAGCTTGCAGGAAGCCTGTCCGATAGAACGCTATGTGGTGTACTGGAGCTTCAGATGAACTCGAGACCAAAAGGTTTTTCAGAGGCGGGTACTGCTGCGTCCTGCACGTCGGCCACCTGCTTCTGTTCGCCAGTGTGGCCCGTGGGCTACTCCAGGCTACGTAGCTCAGTACTTTTTGGATCTTGTTTCCCCTGCTTTACCCCAGACACGACAGTCACAGAAGAATTTATCGCGCTGCATATTTCGGCCGGGGCAGGCATTCCGGCACACAGTTCCTGTGTGACACTGGTGAATTTGAAACATCCTCCCCCATGCCTAAAAACCCCCTTTCCTCCCTTTTGGATTTATTTTCCATTGTTTAAATCCTGTAGTGTTTTCAAGGTCCTACAACAAGCTGATTCAGCTCCAGCTGTAACCAGTATAGACAAAGTAGTTCTTGGGTGACGTCAGCTTTCGGTTGGATCAGAGTATGACGTGCAGTTCAGCTGTTTATTTTAATAAACATTTTCACTTTGTATCGGACTGAGATCATTCTCATCTGGGCTCATTTTAGCGGTATGTGAGCTGCTGATGTGGTGTGAGAACCTCATTTGTTTGCTCTCTTTAGACAAATAGGGAGGTGACCTTCATGTGGATCCATCCGCCCTTGGATCCATCCGGGAAGGGCACAGGGGCGAGAAATGGGGGGTGGACAGCCAGGCCCAGCTGTGCCAGGAGCCACAGAAGAATGCCATCGCTTTGTGGGATTCTCCCGAAAAGGCTGAATTACTCCTGACAGAATGGCACTGAGCTCCATCTGGGATACATTTAGGCAGGATTAGCAGGCCTGGTGCTTCTTAAGAATGCTCTCCGGAATGCAGGCTCCTTTTATTCTGGGCCAGAGCTGCCATGGTGAGCTCAAGTTGAAACGGGGAGCAGAGGCAGGGAGCCCATCGCGAGTCCGCGTGGGGCGTAGCTCGGATGGACACCAGGGCGTCAGCATCCCTCCGGCAGCACAGTGTGACATCTATTTGTTTGTTTTCCATACTCCCTCAATTTTTTCCCCGTAGCAGTCAGCTGGAGGAGTCTTTGCAGCAGGACAGTCAACTTTGTTGTTTTGAGTTTCCACCGGTCTTGAGCTACAGGTATTTTCACGAAGCGGATGTCCACAGCGCTACAGTGTCAACACAGTGTGCTGAAGAGAGGTGCATGTTTATATGTAGTGACTGGAAAACCTAGAACATAACGTACCAATTTCAGTGGTTTCTAGCACATTCCTTGAACGAATGTGGCATTACCAAAAAAAGAAACAATATCTTGTATTCCGTCTCACATGCGTTAAATGGTATTTCGAAGACAGATTGTTTTTTTCTTCTAAACACTGTGATGATGTGACAACAAGGTTATCTTATATTTGCGGGTCTTCCATTCTGATCCAGGAGCCCGTCCTGGTGAAGGCCCTTTAACCAGTGGTGAGAGCTGCTAACCCCAGGCGCGGCTGTAGTTGGCAGCCTCCCACGAAAGGCTAAAGACAGTCTTTGGGAAGAATAGTGGTTGTAGGGATATGTTTACACTGGACTTTGCGTCTACCAGTAAATGCTACTGTCACTGCGTATGTGTTTCTTATGGAGGTTGCTGACGTGTTTGTGCATTGGTCCCCAGATTCTTGTGTCATCTGAAAGCAGAACGCAGGCAGAGCTGTTGGTGTTGTGTGAATGTGTGCGCTATCTGCATACGGCCTAGAGCTCTTAGGGACATGCATGTCTTGATCATGGCATCACTGAATCACTGAGATCTAAGCAGTATAATACAAAAATCAGGGCAGACATCTCCAAGGTATTTTACTGCTAATCCCAGTCTTTTGCCAAGATCTGGAGGAGATGGGATAAATTCTTACAAAAAAAAAGGCATCTGTTTTGACTTTGCTTTGGAATGCTTATGAGGAGAAGAATTATTTATTTATTTTTAATAAATGATAGGCTCGTCTTGGTGGGGCTGTAGAGTAACAGGAAGGCATTTCTGTGTTCTCAGACTCACTAAAATGTAAATTTCAGACTCTTTGTTGTCCCTTATTTGTGCACATTCTTGAAATTGCTAATGAATGAAAATAAATTTCCAGAAGTCTGAAGGATGAGAAAAGGGCTCAGCTTTGAACACAAACTGTGACTAATTAAAATTCTTAGCATTCCTCTCATACTGTGCGTTTTGCCAAAAGTCTCCATGGACTTTATTCAAAAGCTCTGTTTTCGTAAACTGTTGTAATCCTGCTTCACATTGCTCATATCTCGCACATATACACCATTGGCCTTCTGGCATTCCTGCCCCGGTCAACTCATAAACAGTCCGTTGACTCATCAGATGTGTTTTGGTCTACAGAGGACAAAGGAAATTCTTGCAAGGTTTGTTTTGTAGGTACAGGCAGTGCTGCTACTTTGGGGAGAGCTTGTGGAAGATAATACTGATATCGACAGCATGCTTTTCACCGCTGATACTGACGGTCATGCGTGTCCGTGCATCATTTGTATATGTTGCATGCAGCTGATATTAAATGTTATTAAGATGTAGGTGTTGATTATGATTGGACATGGTGATGTGCAAGCTGCCAGAGTTTGGGCAACATTTGAAGAATTGCATTGAGCACAGCTAGGAGCCCTTCTTAATCTTTTAATCCAAATTGAGATTGGTACATTAATAGCATTTGTTTTCAATTTTTGTGTAAACCAAACTCATATGTTTCCCATTTTGTTTTTTTTTTGTTTTTTTTTTGGTTTTTTTTATGTGAAGCTTTCCAGATATGCTGTTGCTTCTCTGGTTTCTCTGCTATGAAAGACTGGAGGTTCAGGAGGTTTGGAGACGTTCCAGAGAGCAGAGAGAACCCAGCACTGCATGTGTCGCCCAGGCCTAGAGCCTTAGGAGTAAACGGGCCCTGCCCACAGCAGCCTGGAAACTCGGGGCCAGAAAATGCACTCTGCGGTTCTGGATATTTTTGAAGCGAGTTGAGGAAGCGGCTGGCTCGCTCAGTGTCCCTTGACCCTGCGCCTGCCCTCTCCGCGTGGGTGTAGTTGAACTTGCCGCATTCCTCGGTTTTGTCCGCTGTAATTTTTAACCAGCGTATGTAGGCCTCCACTTGGCCGGTTCTGACAGTCCGTAAGGTATTCATCAGCGCTGTGGGAACTTTGGACCGCATGTGCAGCCTGGCAGGCATTAGTTCCTGGCCCCCTGCCCCCCAGGCCGCTGTCCATGCTGGTGGGACGCTTCGCTAGATTGTTCAGGCATTCTGTAACACGGACGTCAGACCTGTGCATCCAGATCACGCCGCTCCTCTGCACAGGGTTCCCTTTGCATATCTGTAGGTGGATGAGTCAGTTAATCGAGTTCATTTGGCGTGTTGCATTTCGATTAGCATTGCTAACATCCACAACAGGAGCCGGGAACGGAGTAAGGAGCAGCCTAGGGCAGTGTGTTGGCCATGCCAGGTTACAGTGTTATGTCTGCCACTGGAGTGCAATTTCATCCATGTTTGAACATGCTGTACAGAGCATTTAAAACTACCTAAAGTACTAATTACAAGGTAAATGTCCAGAATGAGCATGCACACATTTTCCGGTGTCAGCTGTCCCTTGGATATTAAAACAAGACATTCGTCATGCAAGTGCATGGCTGTGTTTTTAGGAAAATGAAGTTTGCCTCCTAAGCTCCTAAGCATGCTGTCTGCAGTGTTTGTGTGCTTTTGCGTTAGTCCTGAAAGCGCTCATGCCCTTTGGATCATAGCCCTGACCAATGCTTTGCTGGCCCTTTGGTTAGGAAGCTCTATGAGTCCAGTTGTGAGAGGTAGATCTCAACATCTGGAGCCAATTAAGGTCCTACCTTCCTCTGGCTCTCATCATGAATATGCTCCATCATGAGTATGCTTCAGGTTTTCCTCATGAATATACCCCTATTCTCATTACTAGTGGACTCCATGTTTTCCTCACAAATGTACTCTGTTCTCCTCATGAGTATGTTCCATGTTTTCCTGTGTTTGCTGTTCTCATCATGAGTATAGTCTGTGTTCTTTTCAGGAGTATACTGTTTTTTTTCATGAGTATAGTCCATATATTTTTAATGTGTATAGTTCATGTTCACCTTGGAAGTATACTCTGTGTTATCCTGAGTTTACTCCGTCTTCTCATCATGAGTATATTCCATGCTCCTTGGGGTTGGGTGGAGCAGAAACACTCAGCCTGCCAGGGGTCAGCATCCCCAACCCAAACCCTTAATGAAGCCAAATCATATCTTTTGGTCATGTGAAGCTTATGAATGGAAGTCCAAATGATTCAGGGCAGTTGAACGCCGTGACATGTATGATCTGTAGGTTCAGCTGCAGTGTGTTGAAGGCTGTGCTCCAGTCTTCAGTGCAATCAGGGGGTTTGGTCTCCAGTCCCTGGCTGTTCCTGTGAGCTGCTGCTGCTGCGTGTCACTCATGTCAAGTATAGGCTTCAGGCATGAAGCCCACATCTACTGCTGGCCTGTGTCTCACCAGAGGACATGTGAAACTGTCCCACGGAGCAGATCATCCGCCATACTCAGCCTTCTGGCGTCTTCTGGCCTTGGCGCCTTTCAGCCTCTCGGTTGGAAGCTTCTGTGGGCTTCCGTTCCCGAGGCCCACGGGTGCAGCCAGACCCGGACATGCTTTCTTTCCCTCCCGTCCTTAGACAGCGTCTCGCACACTGGAAGAAAGCATCATGCAGCCTTTCTGGAATGTGCTAAAAAGGACAATTAAACCACAAAAGAGGCACCCCCTCGCTGAATCCCCGCTGCTTCATTAGGAAATACTGAAATGGGCATTTGGTGGCATTGGTGCCGATGGAGCTACAGTGACTCACCAGGGAAGTCGCAGCTGAGTCAGGCAGGACCCCCGTCCCCCGGACGTACATGCTCATTAGTGGCAGGCCAGCAGATGTGTTAATGAGATGGGCCGATCCGCTGAGTGGGTGTTAAAGGTTAAGCTGTGTTATATATTGGTGGTGGCAGCACTGAGCTCCACCCTTTTTATTAACACGTTTATGTCAGTCTGGTATGCAGGAAATGCAGCCCTACGCTACACACACACACCGTTAGAAATGTCGGGGGGGGGGAGTCTAGCCTTTAAAAAGGTGGTGGAGCTGGTTGCGCATGTTTCTTTTGTTCCGACATCATCTCTGGGATTTTCCAGGTATCGTAACATTGTTAGAGTATTAGCACATGGCTGCATTGACCCTCGGCCTCCAGGCCGCCCCTCTACCCCTTGGACCAGCAGCCTGTCTTGAGGGTGTCTGGGTGTCGCACGTGGTGACATGTCACGGGGATTCCTTGTAGTGGCCGATTACAGTGCTTGGCTGGCCACACGCTCGCTGCCTGACACTGTACGGGTCCCCCCCAGCCCCCAGCTTTGTGTTGTTACAGGTGCTTGCAGGTCCTGTCGAACAATCGGCCCTCAGCCTCTTTCCTGCCCCCCTGTTTCCCTTCTGCTCTGTGGGAGCCTCTCTGCTCGCTTTGATGCTCTGCTTCAGGCCTTATCTCTCCAAAACACCCCGAGTTATTCTTACTTCTGACAATATTGTGCTTCCCCACCCCCCTCCTTCCTTTTGTGTATCGAGAGAGAGCTGTATTACAGCAAAGGCTGTCCATTTTACTTGGACCGTCTTCCAAGATCCATAAATTAAGGACATCAGTCAGAAAAATAATTTAGCTGGTTGCTGCCAGTTACATTGTGAAACGCTTTGAAACAGTTTGAGACAATGTATATCTTTAGCCAAACATAAAGTGTCTTGTTGTTGCAAAGAGGATGTGCCCCCCCCCCCCCCCCCATTACTGCATGCCTTAGTAACATGTCCGCCACCCATGCCTTTCAGGTGGAGGAGAACAGCATGGCTGCCGCTGTCAAGCTCCAGGTGGGAGACGAGATCGTCAACATCAATGAGATTCCCCTCAGCGGCTACAGGCAGGAGGCCATCTGCCTGGTCAAGGGCTCCTACAAGACTCTGTCGCTGGTGGTACGGAGGTAGGCCCCGATCTGGCCCTTTCCCTGCCTCCCAATCCCAGTGCTGGGTCTCCATGGCAACCAGAGAACCAGAGCAGGCGTCCCTGGCGACGGCCGCCTGCCGTTTGTCCCTGGTCTCTTGCTCAGCAGGATTCTCCGGTCTGACCAGGTTGTCTACCTGGACTGTTTCATTTTCTGCACCTGGAGGTCGATTCAGATTCTCTCACAGGAGTCAATGTGCAATCAGTAAAAGAGAGATGTTTTATTACCCTGGTCCTCTGAGTCTGCTGGCTCATCTTCCATGATATTTTGTACTTTAAATTGTTTAAGTCTCTTTGATAGGAATTAATCTTCAGAAACAATCTGCACCTCTATTATAAATTTATATGATAAGTATGTCTACAGTGAGGACTTTCCACTGAGGAATTATCAACACAGAAACACCGCTGTTTGTACCATAAGGATGTGAGTCCAAAATGTAGGGAGGGGTGTGGATCTAGGATTTTAGTTATTATTGGAAAACGTGGCCTTTGTTCCGAGATGCAAATGATGTGATTTGTCAGTTGGAATGGCTGCATTTGTTGGGTTGATTTTTATCTTGTCAAGCTTGACTCCCCTCACCGCCTCCAGTGGTGTAACGCCAGTCGCCTGTTATGATAGCATTGAAAGCTTGGAAATAGGCGAGGCAACGTGAGCTGTGATGCGGCAGGGAACAGGGAAGCCACAACGAGGCGTAATTATACCGCTACTGGCCCGGCATGTCACCAGAGTCTAAAACGGGGGATAGATCACTGCTAACAGGTGATTACTCGGTCGCCATGGATGCTGAGCCTACTCATCTGAGACGGCTGCTTGTGCCGACACGGCTGTTTTTCACTGGAAGTTTGACCTAGACAGAACTTCTACGCTGAGTGCCTTTTCACCATTCTCAGCAGCACTCTGGGGAACAAAAAAAGCACACCTGCCACAGCTTAATCTCCATAAAACCTAAGGACGCGTTTTGGATGTGGCCCTCAATGGTGGAATTATAATGTCATTATTAGTTTCATTCAGTTTACATTTAGTTCGATCGTCATTCAAGTTCAGTAATGGGAAGCACAGAGAGGTCTTCTGGTGACTTTAGGTTCAAGAGTCATGCCTCCTGGTGGCCAGAGGGGGGTGCCTCGCTTCCTGGGCGGCTCTGGCCTATGTGTGCACCTGCTGGCCCAGTGGGAGGGTGGTGCCCATACCTGCTTTGCATAAGGTGTGTTTAAGTAAAGCGATGAGGTCATGGGGAGAGGAGGAGGTGTGGATGTGACTGTTTTTGCCCTAGGCCCAAAAGTCATTGAGGAATCGTCTTCTGGTCTCATTTAGTCTTGAAACAAAAGCTTGTTTTCCTTACAGGTAGCCTCATAGCTAAACCTGTTATCCGTAAACATTTAGATGTTTACAACTTTTATGGGCAATTTCCATCCTGTGCGTGGATTTTTGACAGTTATTTCATGGGTAAGCGCTGCTTCACCTACAGCCTCACCCATGTGGTGAATCAGCATCCAGTGAAGCGGAAGGAGACTCGTTTATGAGAAACTTCCTCACAGGAAAGCGGGAAGCATGTCAGAGGCAAAGCATTGGGAACGTTCTGGAATCCGGCTTCTCTGCAGCTTCGCCTTGGAGGCGTCGCATGTTCCGTTCATTGTTTGCCGTGTTTTTATGAGGTGTTTTATCCTCACTGGGGGGAGCCTGGGTGAGCTGCTGTGGTCTGTTTAATTGCCTTCACCCCCTTCCTATGGAGGGAGAGTTTGGCCATTGCTGTGAGGCACTAACACAGAGGCCACGCCTCCCAGCCCACCTCCGCAGCTGATGTCACCCACCTTCAGGGCGGCCAGACGGCCTCAAGCTCCCGCACAGGCTTCCTGATACGCACTCTTACCCAGAGCACGCAGAACAGCCCGGATCTTCATAGCCCAGATACACGGATTAGCACCGGCGTGACGTTGCGTATCTGATTAAAGCGGGATTTGGTATTCGGGGTGGAGATTACCTCCCCCAACTGCAGGAATCTCTGCTAGCCACGTCCAGACCAAATAAGGCCACATTGAGGCTGGAACTCAGTGCTGCCACCAAGCCACTGACAGCCTCCTGCCATGCTGATGTACAGGTGTGTCTGTGTAAGCAGAAGCAGGCTGGGCTCCATGTTTATCACAGCACACCGTGTCTTTTGATGATTGGCTGCTTCTTGGATCTCATTGCTCAGTGGCACCCCCATCTGGCCAATGATTTGTTAGCAATGTCATTGCTGGGTGGATAATGAGTCAGTGAGAGTATAACAGGGTTCTCTTTGTATTGTTAAAAGGGAAGTGGTGGAGGGAAGCTCACTGTTGCTGCCCACCTCCTTATAGGCAGGTCCTCCTTAGCGTTTAGCATTTACCTGGTCTGATAGCAGTTGGACAGCTCCCCTCCGCTGTCTTTGTGGTGGCTTTGGTGGTGCAGTGGGCCAAGAACAGAGACCGAACTACTCAAAAACATCTCATGTGTTCGCTGTCTGAAATAGCCTGCCACCTAGTGCTCCAGATAATCATTACGGTATCATCCTATGAAAGATGAGCATGAGACTTTATAAGAAGCTGGTTAGGGTTAGGGGTAGTCAATCTGTCCACTACCTGGAAGTTCAGCAGCCATAACTTAGTACTGTTATGTCATTAGGGTGGGCTGTGACCATCCCCCAAAGATGCATGTCAGCTTAGCAGCTCCTTCATCTGCGCTGGGCGGGCCATGAGATCAGGTTCCACCAGGTCAGATTGGCTTTCCAGAGGACCGAGAGCCCCGCACCTTCACCATCCTACCACTTCCCCTGGGATCGCATTTCGGGGCTCCACCTTTTGCAGCCTGTTATCCAGGCATACCGCACACTGGTCTGGTTGGAGAATTTCACTCTACTCTCACCGAGAAGCTGGTATCAAGAATTCTTTGATAAGGAGAGCTAAGATGATTCTGTTCCCTGTCTGTCAGCCATGAAGTGAATCTCTGGGGAGTTGTGAGTTAATTATTTATTTGTGATTGCGTTTTCCTGTGTGGTTATTTTCAATGGAGAAGAGCTACAGTCTCCTTGTATAACATTCTCTAATGCATTGAATTTAACTGTGTGACCACTAGAGGGCAGTATGTGCAACCACTGAGTTTCTATGAGGCCTGTTTCATGACAGCACTGAGAACATTTGAAATGTCTGTGATTAAGCATGAATGTAAAGGCCAGGCTGGTAGAGCACTGAGAGCTGCTGGGCTGGAGAAGGTCATTCTCTTGCGTGTAGTACTGCCGGGGAGGGGTGATTTGCCATTGTCTGCTATTCAGTGGTCAGGAGTGCGCAGCACACATACCAGAAACACTAAAAGATGAATGCACAGAGATTAGTCTCCATTTTTGAGCTCTGCGGGACCGGCTCAGCCTTCCAGCGTGGTGAGGGTAGAAACCTGCAACCCAATTATTCCCCAACACAGTGGCTCAGGGAACGGGGGTGGGGGGGGGGGTTATTCAGGCGGCTGACTGAGCTAGGAGGACCTCAGGCTGGAATCCCAAGGGATGGGCTTACCTTGCAAGGGAAGCTTTCCGCATTCCTGCTTCCACTACCGTTGTCCCATGTTGCCATGGCAGCTGTTGCATCATCTCTGGGACAAACTAACTAGCAAAGTAAGTTGAGAGGCCAGGGACTGGCAAGGCTGCTCCCAGAGGGGACCAAAGTCTGCCTGCATGTTGGGAGGTGCAGAAAGAATGTCAAAGAACATTTTGAAGGCCTCTGAGACCTTCAGGTGGTGTTCATATCAATGCCCTGGACATTTGGTCAGTGTGTAGAAAGTAAGATGATGTGTTATATGTACATGGTGAATCGTCAGTGTGTTTAGGTGCATTTTCAGGGTTGAGGATGAGCTTTGCTTTATTTGGAGCTATCAGACTGACCAATGGGGTTAAAGCATGGCCGAGACATTCTTCACCCCGTTAGTGTGCTAGGGGAGGCAGTGTGTCCCTCAGCTTGTCAACAGAGGGGGCAGAGAGCCAGCCGGGTGGTGTTACCATGACAGCATTTTGGCATGCAGAGGGGGCGGGGTCTGTAGGGCCCACCCATCCGGGAAGCCCGCATGCCCACAGCACTTTCCATGGCGATGTTGCAACAGTGCTGGCTCCGACAGCAACTTGAACGGGCCCTTCATCTCAGAAAGCGGCATTGACGAGGCTGCAAGCCATTCAGCCGTTAAGATAACGAGCATTAATGTATGCTGTGATGTCGCTGCCCAGGAAGACTTTCCCTTCTTATAAGTTTGCAACTGCTGGTGGAAAAAAATGCAATTCTCTTTGTAGAATTACGAATGGCTCCGTAGGAAGGACTGAAACAATAAAAATAAATGTGATTAAAAGCAGCTCAGAGCTACTCAGGTTATCGCATGCTTTCACGGTTTGCTTATTTGTACAGCTGGAACATTTAATCAGCACAGGCAGGAATAAACTTGGAAGGTATAATCAGTCCTGTGTCAAATGACGCAAGCTTTTTTGTTGTCTGATTGCTGCACACTCACTTGTAAGTGCTATCGATGGAGGGCTGCTGCTCGTGACCTGGGTTCGACAAATTCAGTCCCACTCAGCCCGACTGTTGGCCTGGTCCCAAAAACCGTATAACACTGTTTCTCAGCCCGGTCCTCAGCGACCCTTTGACAGTCCACATTTTTCGTTCCATCCCAGCTCCAGTAAGGACTGTGGACTGTCTGGGGGTCCCTGAGCAATGGGTTGAGAATCTCTGCCCTATGATCATTCCCCACATCACTCCCCATCTCCAAACCAAAAAGAGGAGTGCTTGTTTCTGTGCTCTTACAGGATAGATTCTGCTCTAACGTTGTGGGTTTAGGATGAGCTTTTGTACAGCATCATGCTTTTTTTTACTCTGTTAACTGCGATATGTGGCAGTTCCTCGGACTGTGTGTGTTAATTTAATGGCTGTACTTTGTGAGTTCAGTACCTCTTACACTTTCAGCAAGAAACACAGCCTTAATTTGCAGGCAGGTCCCTTGAAGTGACCCATGCCTGGAATCCAAAGATGAGGATCCAGCCTACAATAGATCATTGTGAGGGGTCGCTCTGTAAAGCCACCCCCCCACTCCCCCTTAGTTTCGGGCCCAAACACTTCTTAACTAAGCTTCTTGCGAGTCAGCAGGCAGCTCCTTCTGCTGCCAGGCACTCTATAATCGCGTCTCTGTTGGTCGTATGGCGGTCTAGGCTGCCACCGGTTAGGAGAGCGGGTCGTGGGGGCTGCGCTGGTGTCCAGTGGAGGTTCGTGATATCTCCCATTTTGCTACTTTGGACCCCTCCTCGCATTCTTCTGATCAGTAACCTGATCAACATGTGAACTTGCGCATTTAGACTTAAATCAGAGCAGGATCACAATGCTCCTGCATCATAGTGTACTTCTGCCTAGTGTACAGGGGCTGGAATGGGCCAAAAAGAGATCTAAGCTTCACCTGGGGGTGCTGCTGATGTGTGTGTGTGTGGAGTGGTGTGGGGAACGGGGTGGGGGCGGGGCAAAGATGGGACTAAGACCCCACTGATAAAAATGGCCAGTTGGCATGGTTGCAAGATGGACACAGGGAATGAAGGCTGCTTATTGGTCACTTGGCTGCAGCCAATCAGATGGAAGCTGCTGGATTTATTCAAAGGGGATACGAGTGACAATGGCCCTTTCCGAGCATGACATGCATGCATGCATGCTCCCCCACGGTCCCCCGGGAAACTGCACCCCCTGACCCCGAGGGCAGTGGGGCTCCTTGACCGTGCCCACGCAGTGCTGGTGGTATCGTGGTGAAGTGGTGGGTCGCTGGCCTTTTCTGCGCCCCCCCCCCCCCCCCCCCCCCCTGTTTAGGTGGCGTTTGTGTGAACCCCCCCCTGGCAGTCTCCCCCCCCCTTCCTGTGTGGGGTGCGCCCGCCTGCGCG
>JAAGVU020000076.1:2722960-2742537 GCA_011763525.2 Mormyrus iriodes | reverse complement strand
GGGGGGGGGGGCCCCCTGGCCGCCCCCCCCCGGTCCGGGGGGTTGTGGGGGGGGGGGGTGGGGGGCGTGCCTTTTTTGCCCCCCCCCCCCCCCCCCCCCCAGTTTTGAAGTGTCTGTGGAATGCAGGCTCCTGTGAGATTCTCCCCGCATCGTCTTGGTGGGGGTCTGCATGCCTGCGCGCGTCATACCCTCGTATTCGGGGCGGGGGGGGGCTCTTTCAAACGATGAGCACTCGTGTGACCACCCCCCCGGCCCGCCTGGCGTACGCTGGAGTCACTCTCAGACGCTCTGAGCGGTGGCCCTGATTCCGCTCGTGTTTCTCGGACTATGGCACCACCGCACCCCAGAGTCTGAGGAGGTCAGAGAAGGCCGGGTGAACCTTGTATTTTCATGCTTTATGGCTTTGGGCTGTTAACTTTGTGCTTGAACTGCTAATGAGGTCTTTATTGTCCGGTTTGCCTTAGGCTACGCTCTCCAGTAATTCTTTGGGATCATTTGTTTTCTTCTTTGTTTCGTAGTTCACTCTGCAGTGTTTCTTCTCCCCTTCTGACGTTTTGCTGTTTCTCATTAGCCAGTTATACAGCAGTCTGGTGGTTTCATGTTCATGCTAGCACTTAGCTGATATGTATATTTTTGTGTGATCGGTGGAGATCCCTCTGCCACCTGTGGCACCTTTAGCTCGTGACGATTGGCTGCCGTTTTCCCATTTGTTAGTCCTCTCCCCGCGTCCGGCATTGCTCTGGCGCCGCCATGGAGACGGTGGCCTAATTAGCATTTGTATGGGGCTTGGGCAGATGGTGTAAGCAGACCAGTGCAGTCGTTTGATGCACATAACGAGCCATCTCCTGTTTTATTTACTTTATTAACCTTATGAGTGTCTAACTCATCATTTCTTAGCGTTCCTTTTTCATTTGGCTGCTCCTGTGCCCTTGAACAGGATGCACAGCGTGGATTGCTGCTGTAGTTTGAGTCCCTTCAAAATTTTCAGCTGCTCACAGTGTAGTTTTTAGTTTTAGAGTCTCTGTCAGTGATGTTACTATGTTAAGGATGTCAGAGAGGTGGCAGGAATGGACCATTAAAAGGATAATTTTCTATATTAATTGCTGGTTCATTAACCTAATTGAGAATCCGGCCCAGTGTTGGGGCCCGTTTACTGAGGGGCTGTTGTGGTGCACCCCATCATCTTGTATGGTTCACGGGGCTTAACCATGCCCTTCACAAACAGGCAGATGGCTCTCACACCCCACATGAGTCCCTGTGATGCCAAAAGGTAAAATGTGAAGGGACACATTGACTTGTGCTCGACTCCTTAAGCACTCCTTGTTTTTCTTCTGGAGGTCATAGGTCAGGCGTGGGGAGACGTTACACAGAAGGATTAGCAGGTCGGACTCTGAGTCTCGTTGGAAAGGAATGCGATGTCCCCCCCCCCCCTCAAAAAAAAAGAAAGTCTGCATACTTCTTACTGTCTGATCCCTGAGGCAGAATTTAATTAACCATGGTGTCTTCATTTAAAATATCAAGTATTGCCTCTGCTGATTGGTATTTTTGAATGCAAGGCTTGTTCATAATGATCTCATAATTAATTTTCTAAGTCATAATAATTTTTCAGCTGGTTTTCAGTATGATTCAGTAGCCTCTGTTTTGTTAATGTATAAGCAGGTTTTCTATGCCAAAGCAGGATGTTTTTGTTTGGCCAGTAGAGGGCACTGGTGCAGCACTTTTTCAGTATTCGAACACACTTATCACAGCTTGCACTGCTAAGTAGGAGGGGAAATACGTCTGCCTGGCTCTGTTGACCAAATGGGTGAATGACATGTGCTTCCTTAGCAGGTCTGCATGTGTGTGTGTGTGCTTGATGTCACCTTCCATTCTGTGTTAAACTTGGAACACGCCTCACTTGCCTGCTTTACTGTACTTGTAAACAGTATTTGAGAGAATAGAAGGCCTTTATTGTCACTGTAAAAGTTACGGTGAAATTGAGCAATACTTCTGCTGGGTGTATTTATTCAACAAAAAAAAATCCGGATGACATACAACAGTACATAGTAGCAAAAACGGTAAGACGTCGCTCAGCGGAAAATGGCCAAGAACTGATTCAACTGAAATTGGACTCGCCCACATTATTACACTACAAGATGCACATTTAGCTCAGTTTAAAACAAAAAAAATGTATGTTTGTGTGTGTGTGTGTGTGTGTGTGTGTATACATACATACATTCATTCATACATTCATTCATACATACATACATACATACATACATACATACATACAGTGATCCCTCGCCTATTACGGGGGTTGCGAACCCCTGGCGAAAGGTAAAAATCCACGAAGTAAAAACCATGTTTCTGGTTATTTTTGTATATTTTAAACCCTTATAAACCCTTTATAATCTCTTAGATATTAGGTAAGTTTCGTTTTGTATGTAATTATGTATGTAAATACACTGTTTATATACTACACACAAATATACGTATCGTATATCATTGAGGAGTTTTATTTAATATGTAATACAGTTGTAAACACATCATAATACATATTTTAACAAAATTTTATATTTACTATAATATACAGTAATGCACTCGTTTTACTTACCCAGCTATATTAGATATATTATTATTATTCCTTTAATATTAGTATCATATTTCTAAAATACAAACGCTGCAGTCATGTGCAATTTGCATTCTGGTAATGTTTACATTCTCAGCTGATTCGGTGAAATCAACACGGCAAACCAACTGAGGAAGCATGTACCAGAAATAAAAAGACCCATCATCCACAGAAACCCGTGGAATGAACAGTGAAGCCGTGAATGTCGAAGCGCAATATAGCGGGGGATCACTGTAATAGAGATTAGATAGAAAGAAATGCCAGAAATAATAGCAATAAAAGATGCAGTTTCACTAAAGGTACTGCACGAGAATAGCAGTAGGATGTGTGCATATATATGATTGCACAGTAGTGACCAAGAGTCATTCAGTCAGACTTAGTAGTGCTTGTTTGTATTCAATGTACTAATGGTGACTGGAAACTGTTCCTGAGTCTGCGTGCTTTCAGAGATCTGTAATGCCGTCCAGTGGGCAACAGTTCAAACGGGGTGTGAAGATCTCCTTGGTGACGTGTATGGCTCTGGTGAGGTAGTGGGAGCAGGCGATGTCTTCCAACGAGGGCAGAGAGCAGCCTGTGATTTTTTTTTAAATTTTTTTTTTGTGCTGCGTTTATGACTCTGTGAAGAGCCTTCCTGTCTGCTGCCGTGTCTCTGGCATACCACACTGTGATGCAGCATGCCAGAGTGCTTTTGATGGTTGAACCATGCAAAGCCACCAGTAGTTTTTGCTCCAAGTTGTTTTTCTGAGTGTTCTCAGAAAATTCAAGCTATGTATAATATAATGGTGCTTATCGCCAAGGTGGTGGGACCTTTTTTTGCTTGTTCACTTATGTCTGTTTGCATGGATGCTGCCGTTGGCTCAGATTCATGGGGGTCAACAGTAGAATTGCGACGGGGAATGATTTGTTACGAAGATAAGAGCTAATGCGTTATATTTTGCTGTGTGTGACTCTCTCTGTGCAGTGATCTAGTAGATCTTGCAAATGTGCCCAATTATGATTCCGGCAAGAAGGTCTACCTGCAGGCCGGGGACAGGCGTCGAGTTCAATGATCCTGTGTGTGTGTGTGTGTGTGTGTGTGTGTGTGTGTGTGTGGATTAGGTTTATTTTACATCGTGGGGACGAAGTGTCCAGTATAATAAAAACCTTTTTTTTGAGATGTGGGGACCATTTTTCAGGTCCCCACAAAGATCTGTAAATGCAGTCAAAAAAGTAAAAATTCCAAAAGTCTCATATTTTGTTTGGTTACTTATGGTTAAGGTAAGGGCTGGGTAGGGGTTAAGGTCTTCATGTTGTGATTAGAGTTTTCCCCATAGAAATGAATGGAGAGTCCCCGCAAAGATATAATTACAAACCTGTGTGTGTGTGTGTGTGTGTGTGTGTGTGTGTGTGTGTGTGTGTGTGTGTGTATCTTTGGGGGTTTGTATGCTCATTCCTCCTCCTTGCTACCCAGGAAGGTGAAAATGGTGGACATTGTAGCACAGAAAATGCCATCAGAAAGTGACGTGCACATGGCCAGAAGCTTTCTCACGAAGATTTTGCGAAGTTCCATGAGGTACAGTACCCATAGTAGCTGTGAGCCCCTCCCCCGGAAATCCATAACTCCATCCACCGCCCCCCTCACCCCTGTGCCAGCGTGGGCCTGTTCCTCGATCATCTGCCGTCGTCACCCCCTACCATCAGTGAGCTTTTGGCTGTTCCTTCCGCCATCCCGGTAGAATAGCCAAGTGCACGTGTCTGTTGTCTGTCCTTCACACCCAATCACACCGCCCGCCACGCCATTTCACGTATACAGACAAATGTATGTGTGAACGTTTGACAATGTGGGGGAGACTAGAGTGAAGAGTGATCCGCTCAGGGAGAAGCCGGTCGACATGCTTAGGGTGTTGGTTACTGAGTGACCAGCAGGTTTGCAGCTCTGCACTCGAGAGATTCTTAAGCTGGAACTATACATCGGTGTGCAAGAATAAGTGTAAATAATGACTGTTGAGAGGTTGTTGCAAGGGAGTGAATAGCGTAATAGTAAGGAGGCACAGCCAGTGTCATATTTGGGACTAATGTGTGTGTTTTCCTACTCAAACACTCTACAGAGGGTTCCTGTGCAGTATGGAAAAAAATGGAATTTGATTCTGGTATTTTATAGGAAAAAGGAAAGAGTATGGAAATATTTTGGTATTTCCTGACTTTTGCAACAAATTGGCCAACTTGGTATCCTACAAAAAAATCTAAATTTACATTAATTTTTAAATGAAATCACCGATGTGAGCTGGTTGCCTATGCCGACACATGCACTGGGCAACCCCTGAAGAGGAACATCCCAATCCAAGGAGTGGGGGTGCATGATTGATTGATCTCCAGCAAGAAATATAGATGTAGGCTACCTTTCAATTTACAAAGCTAACAATGGGGAAATGCAAGATTCCACCTGCTTGGATTGCTAGTCCAAGTATAGTAACTGTTTGGCTGGGGATCTCAGATGTGAACGTAAAGCAAAATGCAAAGTATGTGTGAACTTGTTCCACATGAATTGTTGGCTACTTGACGTGTCAGAAGCATTGTGGCGGATTCTGATGAGGGCGAGATGGGCAGTTGCCCAGGCAGGCATCTTCTGAGGGGGCGCCAGCCCATCTCCTCCTCTCTGCCTCACAACTGTTCCCATCACCACCCCATCCCCCACAAGACAACTTTAACCATGTCCACCCCCTATAGAGTCTGGACATATGGAGTTTTAAAATGGAAAATGTGTAGGAACCCTATCTACAGAACAAACCTATTTAAGGGGTAGGGCTCATTTTTGAACTGCTGTGTTCTGCATGCATGTGAGTCAGTCAGTCTGGCCTTCATCGCTGTCACTGCTCGACCTTTGACCCTGTCACGTGACTGCTGTACTATATGTACATGTGACACATCCCCTCTGCTGAAGAGCTCACTGTGACCCCACATTCTCTCATCCGTGACCCATGCCCCCACCCCCACAGGAGGAGTGACCCCGCAGGCCGGCCTCATTCCTGGCACTCCAGCAAGTTCGCAGAGGCCCAGCCGGAAGCCGTCAAGGTTCAACCGACACCCACGCCGGCTTGGCACACACGGCACAGCACCAGGTATGGGTCCAGCATCAGGCTGGGATGCTTTGTGTGTGATCGGAAGGTCACAGGTTTAAATACCCGGGTTGGCAGAGTAATTACAAATTGGCAGAGTTGACCCCCTGAGCAAGACCTCTAATGCCCAGTTGCTCCCGGGACTGGCTGACCCAGCTTTCTCAAAAATTTACGGCATTTTGGATAACGGCACCTACAAAATTTTACCCTGGGGATCAATATATCAGATTAATCTTAATCTTTTAAATAAGGAATATGTAGTGTATCTGTGGCAGGGTTCACAGGCAAGGATTTACCGTTTACTATGCCGGTGTTGCATTTGTCACTAGGGAAGAAGCCTTAAGTGAGTAACTTAGCATTAGCGACATCATGTTAGCAACTTAGTATTGGTGAATTAGCGTTAGTGACTTATCATGCATAGCTCAATCACATGACCATCCCCTTCCTACCCCCCAGTCCACAGGAGCTCTCTCCATGCTGGGACCAGACGAACTTGCGTCGTGTGTCAGACCAGTTCAGCTCTCTAGGCAGCATGGACAGCCTCGAGCAGTCCTCACACCCATTCCTGTTGGGACGCCTGTCCCCAGCCAAGTCCAGTGGCAGCGTGGACCACCTTGGCATGAGCGGGGGTGGCTCCAAACGTGACTCTGCCTACAGCTCATACTCCACGGGCTCCGGCACGCCGGACTACACCCTGTCCCGCAGCACAGAGAACGCGCTGCACAAGGTGGGTCAGTGGGACTCAGCGGGACGCGGCGGCAGGAACAGCTATGGTATGCTGGAGGGAGGCCACCCGGACGAGCGGTCGTTCCACCTGGCCATGCCCCTGGGGCCAGAGGGCCACGAGGGCCCTAGGGCCGACGAGCCACCTGGCTCTCGCAACTCCAGTTCTAGCAGGTCCAGCATTGGCCCCGTGTGGCATGTGCCCGAAAAGAAGAAGACTGCTGCCCCCTCCCCGCCCCCTCCGCTGCCCCCTGTGCGCAGCGACAGTTTTGCTGTCACCAAGGTCCACGAGAAAGGGCTGGCTGTCCCCTACTCTGAAGGGCCTGCACACCCTGTCCAGCAGAGGGTGCCAGGGAGAGCTTTGGACAGGGGCATGGGTGAAGGCCACGATGGCTCCCACAGGGGCTCCCGCCTGAACGAGAGAGGGCCCGAGGTACAGAGAAGTTACAACTCCCCCAAGCCTGACGCACTCTACCCCCATGCCACCTCAGAAAACAGCGGCAGTCAGGTGACCTCCAACAAGCTGTACTCCTTATCCAGTGCCGACGTGCGGCTGGGCCAGCCAGGCTACACCCACATACCCTACCACCCACGGCAGTACAGCGACGAAAGTACCCTCTACCCTCAGGCCAGGGCCACATCGGCACAGTGGCCACAGAGCACAGCCGGTTATTATAGCAGCATGCAGGAGCTGTCGTACAGCAGACAGACCCAGGCTGGTGTTCCCGGGACGGCCACCGACCGTCTCCCTGAGGGCGGGGGCCACAGCCGATACTACTGTGTGACGGCCCGGCAGGGGCCACCTCAGGCCTTGCTGGGGAGAACGGAGGGCTGGATGGCAGGAGAATTGGCCCAGGGTACGGCAGGAGACCGAGGATCCATGAGCTCGCAGAAGGCAGGCAGGATGAGGGCTCAGCAGCAGGAGAACCCGGAGGTGCAGGACAGCAGCTGGCACTACAGGCCAGAGGACATGCGGGGTGTCCTGGCAGAGGACAGGGGTGGCCAGAGGAGGAGTAATGGCTACGCAGCGGAGGGTCAGTATATGGCATGCTCTCCCAGCAGCTACAGCGAGGAGAGGAAGCAGCAGGAGTGTCAGCCACCCCTCGAAGATGCTGCCCTCCGCCCCCAGCACACACCCATGCTGCACTGCCTCTCCCAGGAGAGCACAGGTCCGGAAGCCCTAGACCCAGCGCTGGGGAAGCAGGCGAAGCGTAATGACCGCTACGCCACCACCCTGCGCAACGAGATCCAGCTGAAGAGGGCACAGCTGCAGAAGAGCAAAAGCGCGGCTGCCCTAGGCGCTGCTGGTGGGGCCGCGGGGGATGCCAGTCCCTGGGAGGTGTCATGTGCCGAGGCCGCCCCCTGCGACGGCTCCTTCTCTAGCACCTACAAGGACAACCTGAAGGAAGCGCAGGCTAGGGTTCTGCGGGCCACGTCTTTTAGGAGGAGGGACCTGGAGCCGGTTCTGGGCGAGCCTGCCGGTGCCGAGCCCATTCCCGAATATGTGGCACCTGGTCCGGTTCGCAGAGATGGCGGCCCAGAGACTGGCCCAGGTAGGGCCGTCTCAGGGCCAGTGTCCCGGATCGGCGGCCGCAAACGCTTTCCAGCAGAGAAGAAAGTGCGTTCTTTCTCCGAGCCCGATAAGATCCATGAGGTGGGTGTGGAGGAGGATGTACCCCCACAGGAGCCAGCCGGGTCTTTCGCAGACCGCCGCAGGGTCTTTGAGGCCATGGCTGCATCTGCCACTCCCCGACCAGGAACCAAGAAAGCCCAGCCCCCCAGCTCTGCGAACGAGCAAGCCGAGAGCCGGCACACCAGCTGCCGGCCAGATGGGACCCACGGCAGCCCCCAGCACGGCGACAGCCAGGCCCTGCTGGAGCAGCAGCGGCTGGGCACCTTCGCAGAGTATGAGGCCACTTGGAACGTGCAGAGGAAGCCGTCAGAGGCCAGGGTGGCTGGGAGGTACCACTCAGCTGACAACATCCTGGACTCAAGCCTGGAGGAGCGCAGCATGGGGTCCTACACCCATGAGAGGTCGCGATCCTCACCCTCGGCGGACTTCTACGGACAGGTCAGTGCCAGTCTTTGGGTCTTTATACAAGCGCCCTAGATCAGTGGTTCTCAAACGCTGGTATGTGGAGCACTCCCAGGTGGTACATGAGACTGTGTACCTTACACATGAGACTCTTACTGTGATTTTTTTTGTCCCTCACCCGTATGGTACTTAGCTGCTTTGGATTGATCCGAATTGGTACTTGGTCCAAAAAGTTTGAGAACCACTGTCCTAGATTACCCCTCTCCTATATTACTATTAAGTTCCCCTAAATTCCTGGTTGTGTATTAGTAAATTTAAAGGTACATAGGTTACAGTCAGAGGGGGGAGGGACAATCATGGGCAGAAGGGGGAGGGATGGGCACAGGCAGAGGGGAGAAGGACAATCACGGGCAGAAGGGGGAGGGATGGACACAGGCAGAGCGGAGAGTGACAGTCACGGGCAGAAGGGGGAGGGATGGGCACAGGCAGAGGGGAGAGGGACAGTCACGGGCAGAAGGGGGAGGGATGGGCACAGGCAGAGGGGAGAGGGACAATCATGTGCAGAGGGGGGAGGGATGGGCACAGGGGGAGGGGAGAGGGACAGTCACGGGCAGAAGAGGGAGAGATGGGCACAGGTAGAGGGGAGAGGGACAATCACAGGCAGAAGGGGGAGGGACACTGCCTATGCCTTAAAGTGGCAAGTTGTAGTGTAAAGGAAATCCTGCAGGAACTATGAACCGAACGGTCAGTGAGAGCACTCTGTACCTGTTTAAAAGAGATGAATGTGTAATTGGGGCATGAAAGGGCAGTCAAACATTAATCCAGATGTGTACATAGAGACACACCCAGGAACAAAGAGAAACCAGCCAGGGCTCGTGGCTACACAGGCTGCGGGGAGCCACGGCTGTGCCATAGACGCTGTGGCATACTGCTTCGAGCCCCCCCACTGGGATAGGAGCGTGTTAACAGCTGCTTGTGCTCTCCAGGATACCCCAGCCCGGGAAAGGAAGTCAACAGGGGGCCCCCAGCCAGAAGAGGAGCCGGCCAGCCAGGAGAGCGCCACCCCGAGGTGAGAACGAATGCCGTGTCTCCAGCACCGTGCGTTGGAGTCGGATCACATCATCCTCTGCGAGGTTTGTTTGGGTTGTTGGTGGGTGGGGTTAGGGTTAGGGTTGTGGGGCGGGTGGGTGCCTCACGGCGAATCCCCCTGTTCCCTATTCGGAAGGCAGGGAGCATCAGGTCCCAGAGGGTGATGCAGCCGCTGGAGGAATATATTCCCTGTGGGGGGCGCCAGCGAAACCATGCTGCCGAAAAACACTGAATCCTTTATGACTGCTGGCACAGCCCCAGCTATGACAACAAATTCCTGTTTAGCACTTTGTCCGCTGGAGGGTGGGGGAGGGGTCAGGTCACTCATCGTAGGTGAGCTTAGTACACAGGGGAAGTCCATCAGGCCGGTGAGAGAGAGTACCATCCAGGGTGTTCCATGAGTGCACATGGTAGGCCGGACCCAGTTGGGATGGCTCGCACTGTTAAGGTCCACATGACTCCTTTCTCTGGCACCAGAGATTCCCAGGATCTACCACGTTATACAAGTTATACCACGGCTTCCCAGGTTTGGAAATTTGTCGTGTTGCGTTCCTTCATTATCAGCTCATATTTTTAGCAGCAGACTGCAATTTATTTTCCATGGTGTATGTGTCAGACACTCCGGTGATTGATGCGCAGGGCTTTGCCCGTCTTCGTCATGGAAACGGCAGCCACGGCCTTCCCATATGTGCCGCATTTCCTGCCAGTGCAGGAAGGCTTAAGCGCTTAACTTGATGAACGTCAGACACTCTGTAATTACGCGCCGCTCCCAATGTGAAAACCACACGCTCTGGCGCTCCCTATGGAAGCGGGATTTGGTGGCTGGGTGATGCTTGGATCTGGCTGCCGGCCCAGGGGTCCTAAATTGGCTGCATCCAGCAAAACAGTCCTCTTTCCTGAGCACAGATCAAATCCCCCAGGGATGGTCTGGCTAAGGCATCGCCTGTCCAATCAGGAGCCAGGACCTCAAATCCCTTCCTTTATCCAGCAGGATCCAGTCAGCTGTGTGTCCAATCGGACAGCTGGCTGTATCCACTGACCTGTTGTTGACAGAGCTTTGTAACAGCTGCCTGTGCCTTATTGCACATGGTTTACCATTGATGATGCACTTTTAAACACTTAATGGCAAGCATAAAGGCAGTGCAGCAAAATACATAAAACCGGGCACTGAAGATGTACATGCATGGTCTAAAGCAGTGTTTCTCAAACAAACGCCTCGCACACCCCCAGGCGGTCCACTTTTTTGCTCCCTCTCAGCTCCCTACATCATCGTCTGGCAGGCAGCTCGGAGGGAACAAAAACATGGACCATCTGGGGGTCCCCAAGGACCGGGGTGAGAAACACTGGTCTAAAGTATGATACGAGAGACACCATTAAAGGTGTAGTGATTAGATACATTTCTGTTCAAATAAGATTTAATTCATTTCTAGTTCGATGCCTTCATTCCCAATTTGACATGTTCTAATTGTGAAGTTTGATTTTGCAGCAGCTTTTGTTTTTTTCCAAAAGAGGTCACTTTGCTTTTTGCAATACAACCCAAAAAATGTTACGTGGAGCAATGGAGACAAGACAGATTGCTACGCTGGAAAGAGGTTCTTTATGCGACGCTTTTTATTTTTAGGTTTTATAACACAAATAGCACGACAGCAGCCAGTAGTGGCCAACCCCCCCCCCCCCCCACTTCCAATACTGGCAAACCTTTGTAACCCTGAATGGAGGCAGGCTCTAGGCAGGGGGCAGTTTCCTTTTTGGATTGAGGGTTTTGAAACCATGCTGCCATGTTATAGGCACTTGGACCAGATTTCTCATTCGACATGGTTATTCTGCACACATCTAGCTGAAATCCATTTGAGCAGGGATTTTCTGTTTACTCATTTCGCATACTCTTCTAGGGCATATTATGAGATGAATTTGAGATGAACTCTTTTACACAAGATTTATACTTTAATAACTTGGACATGCGTGACCCTCCCTTCTGCTCATTCGTCGATTTGTTCCCTTCAGTTAAATAATCGCAGGTGTTTTTCGTCACTGACCCGTGCCAGCTGAGGGCTGTCTATCCCTTCTTGTAAACTGCAGGGGTTCGGGACTCTAGCCTCTCCCGAATGTCTGAATGAACACAAGATCAAAGCCATGACCTCTGACCTTTGCACTTTTAAAGAGCGGCATGAAATGCCAGGCCTTTCATGACCTTACCTGCATAAATCTTGGCTCCTATCTTGGCTCAGCTTCATTATTCTGGTCTACGGACTCCTACATCTGAAACCTCCTACCAGAAACTGGTAACTACTGGGCCTCGCTTTGCGTATAACTGATGATCCCCCCCCTGCCTGTGCCCGTCCCTCTCCCCCCTTCTGCCTGTACCCGTCCCTCTCCCCCCTTCTGCCTGTGCCCGTCCCTCCCCCTTCATCCTGTGCTCATTCCTCTCCCCCTTTTGCCTGTCCCTGTTATTTCCACTCTCCTTGCCTCTTCAATCTCCATCACAGATTCTGTGAGTGCATGAGGAGTGTCTTGTATTAGCAGTATTATGAGATATTGTGCATAAATACAGAGCTGTATCTCCATAAGGCCACGTGCCTTCCTGTCCCTCTCGCTCTCTCTGAAGACATGGGTTGGATTTGCTCTCCTTTCCCCCAGATGCTGGCCGCTGAGCTCCTGCCAAGCTTCATCTTTGTCTTTCGTTTTCCAAGGATTTATGAGTGTCATAACCTTGTTTTTAAACCACAAACAGACTTTTTTTTTGTCCCCCTCACTGCAGGACAGAGAGAGAATTCTGAGTTAAAAGTAGCAGCAGCAGTTTGGGGGCACACTGAGGTGGTGGGCGGCCCACAGAGATGCATCATTCACTGCGTGTCGTGGCAGCCGTGTGGGAACAGAGAAATGCTGTTTTGTCTACTTGGGCTCAGTGTTGCCTTGAACGCTTTTTGAGCAATTCTACTAGACAAATCAAAAGTGCTCTCAGCCGTCTTAATGCGGTGCACGGGAGGTTGGGGGTGTAGCTCTGTGACTGCTCTCGCTCTATGACTCCTCTCGTTCTGTGTTACAGGCTGTTCGACAGAGAACGCCACTCCTCTGCCCCTGAGGGTGAACACCGTGAGCGCTACCCATCCCATCAGCACCCCCTACAGGACACCGAACCACCACCTTTGCCTCGGGCCCTCAAGAAGACAGGACCTCTGCCACAAAGGCCCCTCCCACCCCAGCTGGACAGGCACTGGGGTCCTGCGGCAGTGTTCTCTGCTGGGGATACCCAGGAGTCTCCGCCTGTCCCTCTGGACAGCTGCTCTGTCAGGCCTCACTCCCCTGAAGAAGCCCCGCCCCCAGGCCCTGACCACACCCCAGGCTCCTCCCCTGGGAGAGACGCTCAGCAGGGCACAAGGCACAAGGCTGAGCAAGAAGCCGGACACGGAGCATCACTCTCCCAGCCAGAGCCAGCTCCTCCTCCTCCCCCTGCTGCCATCAGCTCCTCCTCTTCCTCCCACAAAGCCGCTGCCCTGCTCAAGCCCTCCATGGACGGATACCGCTCCCTGTCCCCGCAGTTTGCCCCCCAGCGGCTGACCGACAGGCCGCCTGTGTCCCTGCAGGATGAAGCCTCCAGCAGGTAACCCCCCCTTTTTTTTTTTTTTTTAAAGCTGTCCATCGGCTCGCAATACCTGTACTGCATTCCGGAACGTTCCGCTCATAACCCACGGCAGTGCACTGAGCTATGTAATGACTGGCTGCATCTCTCCTTTGCTCTTCCTCGATTCACGAGCACAAAAAGCCCATTGAGCTGCAGCTGTGCGCCGTGCAGCGAGGCGGCCGTATAATGCAAGCATCCGGCATTTTTTCACGGCAGACATGTGCGGGGAGGGGGCATTTAAAGTCATGATTTGTGAATAATTGGTTTCATCTGCGCTGCGGTCTCAGGCGGATTCCAAAAACTCCAGCGTAAAGTTTGCTGCTGCCAGGGCTCGGGGAAAAGAGCTGTAAGTGCCTAATGGCATACAAGTGTACGGGTGGGAGCCGCAGACACGCCCTTCAGCCGGCCCCTATATGGGCCGGGAGTGGCACGGGGACCCATCCCGCCCTGCGGGTAGCACTGTTTGAGGACAGTGCAGGTGCTCGCTGGCTGCTCTGATCATCCCATGATCCATTGGAGCGTCTCCTGAGATACTCTTTCTCCTGCAGATTGCTTGGCTGTCTTTCTCCGGTGTGACTGCCAGCGTTGCGTGGGAGGGGGTGCTGTGTGGCTCAGGTCACCCCAGGGCGAGTCTGACAGGCCGGTTTTACAAGTTGATATGTCTTCACTCCATTGCAGGATGGAGAACGCGGTGGAGGGCGGAGCTACAGTGAAGAAGGTGCCCATCAAGATTGTCCATGCAGAGTGCAGCTCAGAGAAGGAAAACCGACGGTTCCTGACACCCAGCGAGGTCGCACCAGTTCCCGGGGGGCCCGAAGGCCCCCCACTGGGCACCCGTAGCTCTTCTGAGCCATCCTGCTCGCCATTTTGTGCCTACACACGTCAGAAGGATGACCAGCCTCAAATGGAGCCCAAGTGGGAGGAGCCTGTGGATGCGGGACCCCCGGGGGCCCTTCAGGAAGGCTCTAACAATGGAGACCCACCTGCTGACACTGACAGCCCCCTTGAGGAGGACAGGAAACGGGAGGAGCTGACCCGGGACATCGTGGGTCGGGACAAGTCCCTGGCTGATATCCTAGACCAGAGGAAGATGAAGACCACCATGGACTTGATGGAGGGCATCTTCCCTCAGGGGGAGCAGCTGTTGGAGGAGGCCCAGCAGCGCAGGAAAGCGGCACCCAAACAGGTGCCCCAGAGGAGCACAGAGGAGAGGTGAGCTGCTCCTCTGCTACCTCAGCAATCAGAATGCGAGGGATGTTGGTGTACACCCGTCTTTCTCAGTTCAGTCCTTGGAGAGCCAGTCCACATTTTTTTCTCCCTCCCAGCTCCCAATACACCTGTATCCTGTATTCAGTGTTCTTGATTAGCTGGGATCTAGGAGGGAGGAAAAATGTGGACTGTCTGGGAGTCCCAAAGGACTGGGTTGAGAAACACTGGCTTAGACTGATAGGTAGGGAGTGGCTTGCAGCACAGTGGGTTCCGATCCTAGGAAGGTCCAGCTGTTGTACTGTTAGGAGGGAACTTTACCGTCCTGACTTCAGTAAAATATCCCCTGTAGAAGTGCCAGAAATGGTGAGGTTCTGTGCAGAAGAACGTCAGCTAAACAGTCAAATTTTGTTGACTTTTACGGCTGTTTAGACTTTAAATGATTCAAAAGTACAGTCAGTACTCTAAGACACGTGTAGCTGCATTTTTACTGCCCTTTTTATTACAACATGCTGATTAGCAGAAAATTTTACTGAAAAAATAATGGATAAATTCACCACCCCCCAGCTGTTGTGAGCCGTCACATACTAGGTCGCTCGTGACCAATGTGCTCTGTGCCCACTTTCTTCCTGCAGTGGAAAAACCTGGCGTGCCGCTGCCACCCGCTGGCGAAGTTGTAAACCGCAAGCTGTATTTTTTATTTTTTTTTGCTGGGTGTTTCATTTCTCCCAGCCTCACTTTACCAGTTCCAAACCTTCTGGAAAATTCTCCATACATGGGCGGTTCTGGGGGGGGCAGTGCCCCGTGACAGCATGCATGGCCCCCCTAAATACGTATGCTACTTTGGTCTGAAGTACATGTAGTAGTAGTAGTAGTATTATTATTATTATTATTATTATTATTATTATTTACATGTGTATATGTGGCCTTAAGTTTTGTGCACTGGGAACAAGCGAAACAGAAACGTAAGCACATTTTCCTGACTGACTGTAAACATGGGCGCGTCAGGTGGTCAAGGCGCTTCAGTTGGTGAAAACCGAAGTTAACGACAGAAAAAAAAAAATCAAGCTTGTGGAAGCAAGACAGTCTAAACAAGAAATCAGAGTTACATATGTGCAGAAACTGTAAAATGTGACTGCAAAGCATTGCATAAATAACTTACCAGTTCTCAGAACTGTCTTTTGCTTCGTAATAATGGCAATCTAGTGTAAGTAATACTTTGCGGACATTATGGTCAAATGCATCTGCTCCCCCTAACAGAACAACTGGCCCCAGTCTGGCCCCCCCAGTTGATATGATCTAGAACTGCCACTGTCTCCGTAGAGCAATCCTCACAGAGGCCAACTACTCAACTGCTCCAATGTGATTTTAAAGAAATTAGGCTGAGTAATCAAACACAAGATGTCCGATTTAAAACCGCGGGGAGCAAACATCCCCAACAGCCAAAATCTGCATCACTGTTGTGCTCTGTGAGGAAACTCAGCCATCGTGCTGCATTCTGTACCAGTTTATTGATTTACTAGATACTGTTGACCAGTTATTTATTACCTTATCTTGGATACAACGGATGTCTTCTGAGTGTGTGGTTTACTGGTTACCTTGCTGAAAAGCTGTCCCACTGTCTCTGTGTCTCAGGCTAGATGAGGACAGCCTGGCGGCCGCTGTTCCCGTGATGACAAGCTCCTCCTACTATAGCACATCAGCCCCCAAGGCAGAGCTGCTGATCAAAATGAAAGATATGCAGGAGGAGATTGAGGAGCAGGACTCCGAGGACGAGCTGGACGTGGACCTGGCCAACAAGAAGGTGCGTGTCATGGCTGCTTCTCTGCGCTGCGGGCCACACCCCAGTGTCATTCTGACTGTGCCTGTCCCTCACCCCTGTTTCCTGACAGCATGAGCTGATCGACAGCCTGAGCAGGAAGCTGGCAGTGCTGCGGGAGGCGAGGGAAAGTCTGCAGGAGGATGTACAGGCCAACAATGCACTCGGCGAGGAGGTGGAGCTGACGGTGCAGCGCGTCTGCAAACCCAATGAGCTGGACAAGTTCCGCATGTTCGTGGGAGACCTGGACAAAGTGGTGAGCCTACTGCTGTCACTGTCCGGCCGGCTGGCCAGGGTGGAGAATGCCCTGAACAGCCTGGAGGAGGGGGCGGCAGCCGAGGAGAAGGTGGGTACCAAGGGGGCTTTAATATGGGGGACACACACCTGCAGGTCTTATGCAAGTGGGACAAGGAATGCACTTGATTAGGGAGTGATTTGTCATCTGTATAATGTCTACATCATATTGTGTAAATATTTGTTACATTAATTAATTTGATTTATCACTTGGGAAAACATTGCTCTTACAGTACCGGTAATATCAAGCATTAAATTTACCTCACATGAGAGTGAATTAGTCTTATCATGACTGTGGGTCACGTTGTGGCTTATTTGTCTGTTTTTTGCATAGTTTGATTAATAAGTCTAAAACAACTGTGTAAAAACTTGCCTCCCATTACACACTCTTTATGCTGCCTTCATTCTATGATACAGCTATACATAAGAACATAAGGAATTTATAAATAAGAGGTGGCCATTTGGCCCATCAAGCTTGTTTGGGGAGAATTTGACTAATAGATTAAAGTTGTTAAAATCTTATCTAGCTCTGATTTGAAGGAACCCAAGGCTTCAGCTTGCACTACACTAACAGGAAGACTATTCCATACTGTAACTACTACTACTTCTACTACTGATCTGCTGTTATTTCCTCTTCCCACCCTCACCGGTATCCCCACAGCGCACCCTAGAGGAGAAAAGGAAGCTGCTCATCCGACAGCACGACGACGCCAAAGAGCTGAAAGAGAACCTGGACCGGCGGGAGCGCGTCGTCTACGACATCTTGGCCAGCTATCTGAACGAGGAGCACCTGGCCGACTATGAGCACTTTGTCAAGATGAAGTCGGCGCTCATCATCGAGCAGCGTAAGCTGGAGGACAAGGTCAAGCTAGGCGAGGAACAGCTCAAGTGTCTGACAGATAGCCTGCCGCTGGAGCAGAGGAGACCCTTCTGAGGTGGCAGAGTGGAGTTCGTCGCTGCAGTGAGACCTCCGATGCACCAGGTGGCAGCAGAGAAGATGAGTATGAAAGGAGAGATGGAGAGAAAACGTTTTGCTTCATGTGATTGTTTTTCGATTCCTAAAGGGAGCTTCACCTCTCAGCTTTATCATGCAGAGGGACTGTGCGACGGCAATTACAAAGAACGGAACATTGGACAGGGAACTGTGTACCACACTCTGGGATTCCTTTTTTTAAATATATTTTATTCAGAGGTGTTTGAGACCGCAAGTTTTCGCTATGGGTTTCGACCTCCCAGTGACTTCTAATCTGGAGTGGTGCATTATTTACTATTTCAATAGCCATTGGTCAACATGGTCCACCCTCTGTGGGGAAAAACAATCTCAGATTTAGTAATTTATTTTAGGCTTTTGAATAAACCCAATGAACCTGGATAGGGCAGTGTTCAAAAGTTATAACCATGTTTAGCTTTTAGTCTTTTAGTCTTATCATGCATTTGAACATATCAGTGCATTCCGTGGGTTTGGTCCAGCCAGCACACCTGAAATGATTCCATCTCCAGGCTGGTGTTTCTTGCTTTTGGTGCTAGGAGCTCATATCCCTGCTGGGTTTCGTTTAATTAGGACAGTGGTTCCCAAGCTGCACACCTGTCTTAACTCCTTATAAAGCTCTCAGGTAGCTGGTTCAGGAATACAGGTGGTGGACTGTCTTTGGGGGGGCGGGACACTGAATTAGACTAATTGATTTGACTGTGACTGTAATAGTATGGCCATCTGCGATGTCTGGGGCAGGTACTTACATTTCAAAGGGTTTTTTTTGCAGATACATGACAGTATGTCACTTAAAGCATGCTTCTGATTTTGTGTTTCATCCCATTAAAAGTAGCTCTGTCCATTTCAAATAATTTATTAATAAAACACTATTTATGGCAACAGTTTGAAACGCATTTACACACAATCCACACTGCTGGTTTGCCGAGCCCGGAAGCAGGAAGACACACAGGAAGACACTTCCCATGTGGCCGACCCAGATGGGCACCATGTCACCCAGCCGTGTCTGACTGATTCAGCAGATCACTGAAACATGAGCCAGCACATTCCCGCATGCCCTGCCCCACCTTCACCACAAGACCCCCCAGGCTCAGGGGTGTCTGTTACTGGTCATGCTGGCCCCTCAGACCGGAGCGGGGCTCTGCACAAACCACCCTACCATGATTTTAATCACTCTGCTCCCAGAATTCCCCTGGTGAGGCAGCGGCCCATCACCTGACCACACTGCGGGGAGGTGGTTGTCTGCCCCCTATACTTTGTGGCTTCAGTATACGCATGTGCTTCTGTGTGTTTCTCATGTGTAAATGCAATCCTTCATTGCTTCAATACATGCGTGTGCTCCTATGTGTTTCTCATGTGTAAATGCAGTTCTTCCGTGTACCTCTTCATCTCTGATCACAATAAAAGCAAACTGTCGGTCACCATCAGCCGTATCGGCCATGACCTCTAACCCCGATCCGTACCCGTCCATCCATGTCGAGACCCCTTTCTGATGCCTGTAGGAGTCGAGCACCCGTGAGAGACAGTTTCACATCTGTGTTCAGATAATTATAATTTTGTTTCACCCTGTCCATCAAGCCACTGAAACACACACAGGACAGGATAATTTATGCTTGGCTCAGACACACAATAACCTTGAGGCTGAGCATGTGGGCCCTCCTTCATAACAGTGGAATCCAAGTAAAATTTCCAAGCCACTAGGTGGTGTTGTTACACACCTGCCACTGGCCACCCCAGACCCCAGAAGACTTCTGGCAGTACATTCCCTAGCTGTTCCACTCCATGTTGAATGGAGAACAAAGAACTAAGTGATGATGGAGGGAAAGGGTCATGTTCTTGACATTCTCCTGTGGATTTTGGGAGGGGCTGACTGTAGGTAGATTGGTAAGTTGTGAAATGAAAAATTACTACTATGAATCAGCAAGCTCGCCAGGCATTTTGAAATCAATAAGGAAGAGCTGGGTATTTACATATGGGTTGTTCCGTCACCGCAGCCGGCAAACCCCAACGCCCCCGCCTAGGTGGCGACGACCTTGCGACTGTGTATGGAGGATGACCCTCGGCCCCACCCGCGGGCCTACTGGACCACGATGACCTA
>JAAGVU020000076.1:2699459-2722860 GCA_011763525.2 Mormyrus iriodes | reverse complement strand
GTGGGTGGATTGGTGGAGTTGTGAAAAAAAAAAATAATAAAAATGAACACGCACCTCCCCCACGATTTTTTAAAAAACAAAAAAACGCGGGGGATTTATAAAGGGTGTGTGGCCCCCCCCCCCCCCCCCCCCCCGAATGCATGTGTGTAAATTCCTCGTGAATCATTAACTGTGCCAATCACTGTATTTGCATTCCCGATAAGCAGGACAGCACGTGTGGTCTGTGCCCCTTGCTGTGTGTGGTTTGTATTTGTGTTGAGGATTGACATAGGAGGCACTCATCATCACACTGGGTGAGAGGCACACTCTCAGTGCGTAGCCTTGAAGTTCCAGGGAAAGCTGCTGTCCTGTGAGGTAAGCTCTCACCTTTGATATTCTGCTTGTTTTCGATACCGACTCGACGTATATTCGGCTCACAGTGCATTTCTATCAGGCAATTGAAGTTACCATGGAACTTCAGTCTGGTTTAAGTTCCATGGTTTAGATTTAAGTGGTCAAAGTGAGCTGTGTGTGACTTTCACTAGCAAAGAAATTCACATTAATGCACCCATTTTTCTAAAGGATTCATTTGTAACTTCCCAAGAAATGCCTGGAGACCCCTCCGTTCCAGGAATTGCTCTACTAGTCTCTTGTCTGTCTGTGTTCCCTCAGTGTCCTGACTGTTGCACTTCTGTTTATTGAATTATTAGGTTCTTGCTTTGTTAGTTGCTGTGTAGCTCCTGCTTCCATACTGCTTACACTGTACCTGGGCACTGTACCAGCTCAGCCGAGCTGCACTCATGCCTAGGCGTCTCTTCCACAGCACGTACCTTTGTAATAAGCCATTTGCCTCACCTGTATGTCAATTTGGACAAAAGCGTTTGCTAAATAAAAATAAATGTAAATAAATCTACAAAACATTCAAACATTTTCCAAGATGCCCTCCAAACAGTTTCTCTTAGCAAATTTAGCTTTGTGTACCTTCCCTTCTACTTCTACATTATTTCTATCTCACATCCTGTTATCTTTAATATAACTTCCCATTCAGGCAGGTCTTCCTGATGAGGTTTTTTGTGCTAGTTACATTTCACTTTTGTAAATCAAATTTGTCATGCGAAAAAAAAAAAAAATACAATTACAAACCATATAAAGAGGCGCTGATGCCGTGACCTGTGGAGGTGAGAAAACATACTCTGGTGGTTTAAATCCCAGCAGTCACATAAACTTAATTCTCCCAATGAAATATTCTGCTTAATGAACGAATTATCTTCTCAGATAATCATCCAAATATCATATTAGCTATAAAGGAGCCATATAATTCATCTGTGATTCTCTCGAATGGTCTGGAGTTTTCTCGAGGATCTCTTCTGCACGGTGCTGTGTGAAGTCTGACACACCTCGACCTTTGTATAGTTTTTTCCAGCTCAGATCATGCCACACCTGGCAACACAGGTTACCTATGAGCAAAATTGCAGAATAATTATTTCCTAGAGCCCTGTCAGTCCCAGGCATCCGGCCTGGAATCTGCGGCATGTACAGATCCCTGCCTTCAGCCTGTTGTTCTTTGCATGGACACTTGAATTCAAAGCTCGCATCTTCTGTGAGCTCGCAGCCTGTCACGCGTTAATGTGGCCTCTTTCTTGTTGCTCTTTTTCCAGCCGTTTTACTGTCTGCGGCTGTGACGCTGGTACTGCGCTGATTTAATTTCCTGTGAAGCCTGCTGGGGACTGAAAGGATGAGTGACGATGTGCATTTCCAGAGGTGCCATGACATAAAGCTTTAAAAGTCAGTCGCGAGACAGAGGGGAGAACAGGACCAGGTTCCCCTGAAGATATTCCTCTCAGCAGAGCAGAAGAGCACTCTGTGTGTTTGATGGGGCAGTCCTGACACAATGGCCTACCTGGTTCACACAGCCCATCTGCAGTTTTGCGGCCTCTTGCTGGGGTTTGTGAGTTGGATCCTAATGGCAGTGTCCATGGGCCTGGTGCAGTGGAGGGTGTGGCACGTGGTGGATGTTACTAACATCACATCTGGAGTGGCCTGGGTGGGCATATGGAGAGCCTGCTTCCCCAGCCGTGTGCTGGTTTCCTCAGAGCTTGAGGTCCTGTACTGTCGCTCCATCCCGTTCCGGGACCCGTCCACGCCGCCGGAGGTCTCTGTTGCCCAGGTACTTGTGCCGGTGGCGCTGATCGTGGGCGCCAGTGGGAATGCCTGTGCAGTGTACGGACTGAGGAGGGTCTACTTTGGGATGGAGAGGATGAAACCACTCAGGGCAGCCTTCTCCGTGGCCGGTGCTCTGTCCTTACTCTCCGGAGTCTGCACCATGCTGCCGCTTGCCTGGACTATGAGGTCAGTGGCTGCCAATTACACGATAGACTTCCCCCCCGATTTCAACATGCCACCCTCACCCGTCAGGCAGGATGTGGGGGCAGGATTGAGCTTGGGGATGCTGGCCTCCATCCTGACGATCCTCAGCGCATTGACGTTCATCTTTTATAGACTCCCGAAAACTTTCCCACACAGACAGCATTCCCAGGCTTACTCTGGTCCCAACTGCAGTGGTCGTAGCAACCATGAACAGGCAGCTGTGCAGAGCCATGGCAGCAACACACAGATAGCCACTACTGAACATGGCAGCGGCTCACAGACAGATCCTGTCAGCTCCATGTCGCTGGGCAACGGAAATGTGAAGAACCCTCATCATGCAAGTGACAACCCAACATTCGAGTTACAGGAGAACACCAGGTACCCAGGCTGGTCCTTGGAAACCTCAGACTAGAGACCTAAATAGTCACCTTCTATCCACGTGAAAGATACCATTTCTAAATTTGCACAATGGTTCAGTTGTGGACATCTTAATACAGTCAGGAACGTCAGCAAAGTTGTGCTTAAGCGTGAATCTATCCTGGATCTGCATGGAACATGGCTGTTTTTCCTGACATCTATATGAATTTTACATGTGACAGTCTTCCATGAATAATTATTCTATAAAGGGGCTCATGGGATTGTGATAATTGTCATTTTTTTTGTTTTGATCTGTATATTGTTCTGATGCTACACTGAAAGCATTTGCACTTTGAGATCAATTACAGCATAAAAACAGAGAACTGGAATTTACAGGTAGGAATGTATTATTGTGAATATTTTAATTATAAATCTCATAACACTTTTATCAAGTTTAGAAGAGAAAGGAATGCACCCCTGCACCTAGCAATGACAGAAGGGTTTAAAAAGAAGTTTTGTAAAATAATGAAATGGTTAAACAGTGTAATGTAACACGTAACTTAAGATGTGGTGAGTAAGGATGGGGTGGTGTGTCTAGCAGCAGGTTAGGAATCTGTGCCCACGTCCGTAAGGTTGTGAGTTCATGTCTCTTGGTCAGAGTCACTGTCTCACGGTTGCAAGGCCCTGAACCCCAGACTGCTCCAGACATGTTGTCCGACTCAAGCTTTTCTGTTTTGTAAGTTGTTTTGGACAAAAGCATCAATTAAATGTGATGTAACAACAACAGCTGAATTTCACTGGAAGGAGGCTGGGGTGGCAGGGTTATGGTTGGGGCAGGGTGGGGGGGGGGGCAGTGAAACTATCCGTAGGTTAGGGCCGCAGGCTGAAAAAATGTGAAATGGTTTTTGTGGTGGATTTTTCTGTTAAAAAAAAAAAGATAATACGGTTTGAATATTAATCTTTTTGGACAATTAGTAATGTTCAAACTGAACTGACTTTAATGTTCTCATTTAATAATTAATATTTTAATGGTAGGTAGACCTGCTAACCCAGGCCCATAAAAGCCTGTTACGGAAAGTATATCAAAATGCATCATTCTGCACAGTGGTACAGCCCTGGATGTATGTTTAGCATGTTCAGGTGTGTTTTTGTGTGCTGTTGGCTTCAGGTGGTCCAGGAGATGGAGGTGAGCATCCCTGGAACCTCACTCTTCATTTTTAATGAGGCATCTATTCTTACAGGAACAGGGGAACCAAAGCAGTATCTGTCCAGAGCCCAGGGGGGACCCCGCCCTGATTCGATGTATGAAACCTGAATTTTTGTGCATCAAGTTGGAGTTCACATTCTCAAGCTAATAAATGTTGAGTTTCGGTCTGGCCACTAGACAGAGGAGAAAGGGGATTTTCCTCTGGGGGGCCGGACTCTGTGGGATTGCTGTTATCCCACATCCTGGCGCTGCTCTGCAGAACCTCCCGCTAAGACACTAATGAACTTTACTGGAGCCTCTCTGTGTGTTGCTCGCACCCGATACGCATTCTTTAACGTGTTTTCAATTTGTACCTTGGATTGCCGCAGTCTTGCGGAGGTTGCATGTTGACTTTGAAGGAAACCTTTGCAGGAATTTTGTTATTTTGTTTATACAAACCCCCCCATAATCCTCCTGATGACATAATAGGGGGAAATTACTTATAATTAATTAAATTAGATTTTATTTCCTGATACAAAAAGTAGCCCAGCGGTGTCGTGTGCAACGTTTCTTAGAACTAATTTTAATTCATGCCTTGGGGTAGGTGATGTATTTTGGGTCAGATGTCGGGGAGGCAGAGCTGTCAATTGGATCACATGGCGTTTGCTGATTGGCCGGTGAACATTACCTGCAACTGGGTGTTTAGGGTTTCTGCTGAATTGTTGCACGGACCCTTTTGAGTCCCACAGCTTTCCCCCGAGTCCTTATCCCGACCCCCTCCCAGTCCAGTACCTCTAGACCGAGACGCCCAGGGGGTGGGGGTGCAAGTCATGTGACCATGTGAGTGTGGTGGCTGGCAGCGGCAGGCACGTGAGGACCAGGCCTGAACTTTTGGGGAGGGGAGGGGAGGGGGGACAACATTGTCACTGTGGTGATTGTTGCACAGGAAATATAGTTGGGCCCAACTGCTCTGGCTGGGGGCAGCATTGTCCTGCGGACAGCGACCAGGAACAAAAGGCGTCTTCTTCAGTCGACCTGGCACTGTGTGTGCAGAAACATCACTGACGGATCGATTTCCTCAGCAGGATGAAGCTATCTCTCTTTCTCACTATACGTAGCTTCCCCAGTCTGGTGACTCACAGGCTTAACCTAAACCAGTTACTGTAAGGTAGCAGGAAAGGCTGATAGACAGACTTGAATTCCGCCCAGTGTTGATGGCAAACTTGGTCTTTGCCTGTCTTGATACTTAAATGCTGCTGTCAACCTCCACGCTGGCATAGGCATCACATAGATCTGTCCAAACCTTGGACTTTCCACCACGGCTCTGCTAGGGCTGTGCTGGAGCAGTTGTGGTCTCACACTTGTACCTAACTAATGCAGATAAGATTAGAAGAGAATCTTAGTTCAGCATCCTGCTATCATTCCTGATTACTGGCTTGTGATAACACTGCTGTCCCACCTAATGGAGAAACAAACTCAACAACTGGGAAAATATCAGTAGTTTTCCTTATGATTCCCATATCCAGTCCAGTTAATTATTCCCAGATCTTCCTTTGAAGGAAACTACAGGAACCTTCAATTTGGAGCAAAGCAATTTTTCAATAAGCTTAATTTTAGTCAAATTATACGTTGCAGGGCTTGAGAATGGCTTTTAATGTAGCTGCTATGGAACTTATTCTGCAAGCAGCATCAGAACGATGCGAAAAAATGGTAAATATTAAGTCAGCAGATTGCTTATCTCGTCAAATGGGGATTAACAGCGTGTCCTCACTGCCTCACATAGAAACGCAGGTGCAACTGCTTTGCGCCTCGTCCAGTTTGGGGTATCTGAGTGCAGAAAACGTGGAGCAGAGTGTCCGTAATGGTTTCCTGATTGAAAGCCGATAAGCAGATTATGTCTGTGTTTGAAATTTGAATAGTTGCACATAAAAAATGTAGTCTTTGGTACCGGTCAAAGCCATCGTGGCGCCCTAGGCAAAATTCACCACCAGCACCCCTGTAGGATTTTAAACAGTTGATCTCATCTGTAATATTCATAATTGGTTAGGGTAAAAAATCCATTTGAGACAGAAAAAAAGTCAGGAACCTTTACTCCAGCCCACTGCATATGTTGCACAATCTATATGTCAAAGAGAGAAGCGTTAAAACAATATTGCATTATCACTACTATTACGTTTGATTTCTTTTACTATTAATCAAGTCTAAATTACAGCTGAGGTCACACATCTCAAAGTAGCACTGTTCTACGAACTGAGGATTTATTTTTGGTCATGTAATGTTTTGGGCCACCATGCAGGACTTAAGTAACCAATTTTCCTAGCAGTTATTTTTGACTGTCTCCCAGGCTAGCAAGGACCATAAATCTGTTGGAGAAATATTTTTGTTTATTGTAACTATATAACATCCCAATCGATTATAATGATATATAATAGTGTTTAATGTATAACAGCACGTCTTACTTTGTAATACTGTGAATCAGTTTAATTATTAACAAATGACTTTACTGCTAGCTGGCCTACAGAACAACCATGTTCAATATGAAGTTAATGACTCAGTGGTTACAAAAGGTGGATTGAATCGATATGAAAGATAAATGTAAAAATGAAGATCATTTCAATCATTGCATGAAGATTGTGTCCTACTGCGTTACCAAATGAGTAAATTTGTTAATTTTTATCTGTGTTCTTGGCTTGGAGGAGGAACACTGATGGGACGTCTCCTGTCTTCTGCTGTGCGTGTGGTGATAACTTGCTCTCCCCCGTTCCAATTAAAGTTGGAAAGTTAAAGGCATTTCCTGTAGATTGCTGTCTCTATTGTTATATATGTATCTTATTATGGATTGTCTATTAGGCCTACTTGCCTTTGTTACATCGAAATAACAATCAAATGAAAAACATACAGACAGGGTACTCAGACCATAGTCACTCGCTAATTCTTGCAAAAAATATGTCCCAATTAAAATGTTTACGCATAAAAATAATATAAATATCTTGGTGTTTAGAGTTTTCCCGCTTAATACATTCCGTTTTCCAAACATCTGTCTCCACTAATTATAAGAATTCTGTATCTATTCCTGCTGTGGCCATCCCTGCGTGGGGGCGCTGCACTCAAATTACTCCATTTACGTGCCACCTTAACTCCTCATCATTGAGTGGGCGCGGTGTTTTAATGGCAGCCGTTAATTAATAATACACACAGTGTTTTTATTGCATGATCCTTATGTTGTTGTTATTGAGCCTATATGAAATGTTACTGACGGTATTAACTGCCCGCAGTAGTAATAGTAGAATGTTTTTCGCGGTAACACTTATTGACCGCACTGACGCGCACATATATGTATGCCTTAGGTAGTCGGGGTGCATTGTGGAAAATATGGCTTCCCCGAAAACCCACTGTGTAATTCGATCCCTGCCTATAAACAGTTCAGAAGACAAACTAGGTTCAGTCGTGAAGACTACCACTGCCGGTCAATCCATTACGCGACATAGGCGGCCACCTTCTGGGGGGTGCAGCCAGATTCACTTTGTCCTGGACTGGAGCCGCCAGCGGTGAAGCTTGCCTAGGGCGCCATATTGTGATAAACAGCTTTTTTCATTATTTATATTATTGAATATACAGTTTGCTCCTCAGCAGTCTTACATTGAATAATATAATACGGAACCACCCCGCGACTCTGCATTGTACAGGCGGGAGCAGAAAATAATAATAATGATAATAATAATAATGGTAATAATTTGGTAATAAGGGATACCTTAACGGTCCCCGTGGGAAAATATTCTTTACGCCTGCCCCCGCCGCGAACAACAACTGGGAAAAAATCTGTAGTTTCCCACATCCAGTCCAGTGAATTGCTCCCAAATCGGCGAAAGGCAGCCACCTGCTGCGCTCAAGGGTCTTGATGAAGAACCCACAGACATGCCAAGGCTTGGCTCAAACCAACACCTCTCTAATGACAGTCACCGAGGCTTAGCCCACTCAGCTACACGGTACCCCCCCGGCTTACATTATATTAAGCTAAGGTAAGGTATACTTTATTGTCCCCAAGGGTAAAGTTGCTTTGGATTCCAAGCCACTGCATTCCACGACATACAATACATTCACCAGTCACAACCTACAACATACCTCACGCATTCATGCATACAATGTCGTCATACCGTAAACAATCTATAAATAGTTCCATTCATAATAGACAAAATAAATTTAAAAAATCAATAAATTAAAAAATATAAAAATAAAAAAACCTAATTAAGATATATTGTTATTTGTTCGTATTTAGTATCTTAGCGGCAGATGGAATGAATGAGTTCTTATATATTCAGCTTACAGTTTGGCATCCGTCTGCCTGAGGGTAGCAGTTCAAATTCCGGGTTCAGAATGTGTGTCGGATCCTTTAGGATAATCTGTGCCTACCTAAGCACGGATTTTTCATACAGAGACTGAAGGTGATGCTGATCCTGAACCCCAACTATCTTCATGGCCGCGTGAATAAGACGTGCAAGCTTGGACTTCAGCTGTACTGACAAGTTCCCATACCATATTTGTATGCCATCGGATCACACTCTCTGGGATCGTTTGAAAAAATAAAACCGAAAGTTTACTGTTAACACCATAAAATCCAAGCCTTCTTAAAAAATACACCCTTACATATTACAAGATTATATTATATTAAAAATTATCACCAAATGACAATTATTTGTATAAAGCATTTTTATGATAATAGTGATAATGAGTGACTTTTTAAGTGGTTTTTTTTTTTAGTTAGTTCCACTTCGAGATGATTAATGCATATTTACGGATAGCCTGTTTGTTTCGGGCGTCCCACAAAGGACACAGCTTAAAGAATACAACAGGATTCAAATACATAGGCTATAATAAGGCGCAACAGAAACAAATGAACTATTAACTCTGTAATGTTGTTGCGCTGTCCTGGAATTTTTTAAATAGATTAAGTTTAGTAATACATCCACCTGCTTCTCTGATGCAGGACAGCTCACTGTATGTAATTGGAGAGATTAGCATATAATGAAATAAGTCTATTGTAAAGGAACAACAGAGGCACCGTTCAGGCGGGACCAGAGCCACGGGCTCCGCGATCGAGGGCGAGCCGCACCCAGCGGAGTGGGACACGGAACACAGCTGACCAACGGACCACAGGGAAACCTCAGAAAGTTCCCGAAAAAACACCTGTTTTGTATAATAATTCCGCCTCAGTAAATTCTGCAGAACCTCTTTAAAATTCCTTCAATGAGCTTGTCATTCATTAATGGCGTTAATTAAAGAAAGCTTAACTCGGGACGCAGCGAGGCAGTCAGGGGGAATTAACGTCAAGTACCCCCACCTGCCACGCAGGGACCGTGTTTGTAAATGCCCGGAGCTGAGGGCTTGGCAGCCGATTAAGACGAGGCAGAATTCGGCCTGACGGAGGAGGCGCGGGTCGCCGTAAAGTGGACGGCATCTGCACCCCCGGGGTTTATATTTCCTCTGATCACCTTAAAAACATGTCAAATTTACAGAACGACTGCGATCTGTCGGCACGCAGTTCCCTACAGTTTGCCCTTCGGTCTCGCTGAACAAGGCTGGCATGTCCAAAGCTAAAGCCATCACTGAGTTATTACCAACTGCGATTATATTCCGATTATCATCTTTGCGTTTCTGGACCCATTGCCCTTGCCTTATTAATACTATACTACATCCTAGTGATAACCAGGCCCGTCGGGAGAGGTGGGGAAGGGCCCAAAATTACGTCTTAACTTCTACAAGAAAGTATAGAGAGATTCAGTTTATATTTAATATTTTAAAATATACTATTTTATATCTGTTATATTTTCATGTGTCCTCAGTTAATCGCGTGAAATCGCTTAACAACGAGAATTGTAACGCGTATCACACAGCATTGCAGAAAGATATGGGTTGGTTCAAGAGAAATAAGTTGCCGAAGTTCGGTTTGTATACTGACAGACTGATAGTCGTGGCGTTCTGTTCCGGCGCCCAAAAGAGGAAAGCAAAAAAATGAGGGAGAAAGGAAAGGAAAAATCACGAAAATTAATGGAATGGCCACACTGCGGTCTGAAGAGCAAGGTGAGGGGGAGTTACATATTTACGTTAAGGCGATGGTTCCTTCATAGTTTTCTTCTCTCTCTCTCTCTCTCTCTCTCTCTCTGTCTTTCTCTCCCTCCTGTCTGTCTGCCTCTCTCTCTGTCTCCCTCTCTGTCCTGTCTATCTGCCTGTCTCTCTCTCTCTCGCTCTGTCCTGTCTGTCTGCCTGTCTCTCGCTCTGTCCTGTCTGTCTGCCTGTCTCGCTCTCTCTCTCCCTCCCCATAGTTAGAGAGATTTTATCCATCGGAAGAATCGGTACTGGAACGAATCAGGTTTTTTTCCGGTTGTACTGTCCTCCGTATTTCCCTAAAGAGCAAAGCCGCTTCAGCGTTTTGAAGAAGGTCGTTCCAGTGTGTAACGAACATAGAGACAGAGAGGAGAACGTTAGCCGCGTTATTATTATTATTTTACTGTTCCAGACTGCTGTAGTTGATGGCAGCCTGCATTTTGGCAATACCTGATTGTTTGTTGACCATCATGATGCTTCTATTAATAAATTCTTCATTCCCGTACGGACTGCTGTTTCTGGATGGTGTTTTTTGTTCCACTGTCACTCCTCAGTTAAAAGCTACCTGTGTTTGTCTGGCATTTCCAGTTAAGATTACAGTGTATTATAACAGCAATTTAACTGAATAGATATTCCAGTTGTTTTGATACACTGTGTCAGAGTAGTTTGGTGTTTACAGTTTTATTTTGCATCAGCAGGGCTTGAAATGATGTGACTGGGTGGATTGTCTTTGTTTGCATGTGTGTGTCGGGGTGGGATGGAGGGGGGGGGCGAAAGTGTAAAGCTGTCCAGGCCCAGCCACACGAAGCAGCGGCCCTGATGGTAGCCAGGGGAGTTTCTAGCTATTGAAACAATCAGGGACTAAGTCAAGTTTACCTGGGGCTTGACTTGATCAGCATCGGGGCTAAAACATTCGGAACTATAGCTTAAAATGACCGGGCCTAACAAGACTCATGGTGATAACGAGATAAAACATAAGAGGACAAACACATAACCATTTCCCATAAAACCCTTTATATATTTTCCCTTGCATATATAAAATCACAATAGTTTTACATTCTTTCCATTTGAACATGTGGGATTTTATTCCACCAGTACAGACCATGGCAGGGAAAACAGAAAATGTACCATAACTGTTAATGTGACTAACTTTTTGCTAACTAGGTAAGAAGATCACATCTCTTGCTAAAATATATTCAATCTAATATTGCATTGCGTGTGTATGTACACACACACACACACACACACACACATGTAACAATTGCAGGATTTAAAATTTTAATAGGATAGAAGATTAATAGATGTGCATTTTACCTGCTCTCAGTCTTCACATTCTCAGGTTCTCTGGTCAATTCCAATTTACTATCCAGTGGCCACATCAAACTTGCAATGCCACACCATAAAACATGCTTAGACCTCCTAGAAGACACCATTAATCTCTCATACATCTACTTCTGTTCTACTGACAGATTTAAGTAAATCAGCTGAATTGTCAAACTGAATCATTTATTGTGAGTGAAAGAAAATGGGGATTAAAATAAAAGGGAAAAAAATCTCGAGACAGCAGCAGCAAATCCACCATTGCTGCTCGAGAAAAAAAGTGTTTTTAAAAAATAAAAGTCCATCTTTGAAATGCAGCTCACACTGGCCCAGGTACTGCTCACGAGCTTGTAGTCAAATAAACATGCCGTAGATCGAGAGGAAAATGGTAGCTTTACACTTTGGTGAGGAAGAACGGGTGCTGTTTGATTTAGGGCTCAATGGAGCACTGGGGCTTGGGGTGGCAACTCACACGTACTCTGACCTTTTCCCAGGGCGGTCCATGGCGCGGGATGCTCGTGTCCACCGGGCCGCCACCACGCGGGACCTCCCCGGTGTGTGCAGGCAGGAGGCAAGCAGCAGGACCCCCGCCACCAGATCGAAGAAACCGGCTGCCCAGCCGCAGAAAAGGGCATCGCCGAACTCCCAGCGTGGCACCACCTCAGGCACAGACTCATCGAAGAAGCGCATCACTGTCAAGTGGGCCATGTAGGAGACGGGGATGAGGATTGCCACGCCAGCCAGGACACAGAAGGCGCCTCCCAGCAGCTTGAAGGCCCGCTTGGCCCTGTACTCCTCCTCCCCCTGGCAACTGTTGACCAGATGCAGCCCAGGGATGGACAACAGCATCCCGAAGAGCCCCGTCACCACAGCGACGCACGTCAGGATGCGGGCCAGTTTGATGTGCGAAGGAAGTCCTAGCAGGCTGTCGTAGGGACGGCACTCTATGCCGATTAGCTCCTGCACCACACAAGTTTCCCATATCCCCAACTCATAGATCTCCGTGGGCAGCAGGTCGGTGGACAGCGTCAGCCACTGTGGGGAGATTGTGGTGCCCAGCAAGCAGAACCAGGCCACCACGGAGAAGAAGATCCCCAGCAGCTCCAGAGCACACATACCGGCGTCCATTGCCCCGGACCGCTGCTCCCTCCCGCTGTCGATCCCTTGCTCGGGCAAGCAGCTGAGTGTTCTTCTAGCACAGCACCAGAGCTGGAGAGAAGCTGCCCTTTGCGGGGGGGGTTTCCTCACTCCTGCCAATTAGTGCCCGCCTCCTTCATCCAGGGCTGAAGGGGCACCTCCCCAGTGCTGGCTTCCACTAGAAGGAGAAGAACAGAACATCTGCAGATGAGAGGCAAGCCGCTGCTTAATGTTTTGCGCCCCTCCACCCTGCGATTACCAGTACTGTACCAGCATATGCCGTGAAGGGGGGGGGGGGGGGGGGTCGGACACCCAGACAGGGAACAACAGGGTCATTGAGAGTCACACCAGGGCTCATAGCAGTGAGGGCCATGGGATGCTATTAAACGCCGACAGGATATTATTAAAATGCCCAGCTTTGTCATTTCAGGATTGGCCTCCTGCACCCTCTGTGATTTTGCCTCTTCGTTTTTTTTTTGCTGACCCCTGTCCTGTAATGATCTCTGTCTCAGTGACAGAGAGAAAGTGGAGGAGGCACGTGGGCTGGAGGAGGGAAAGCGGTCTGAACCCCCTCAGCCAAATGGGCCACTTTATTTATAAAAATCCCACCACGGTGCCTTTGAAGCCTTTTGCCGGGAAGTGACCGGGCGCCATTTCATGTGATATAATCCCTGATTTATTTGTCTCATTAATCTGCAGAATGAGTAGCATTTTCTAAAGTTAGCTTGTCGTTTCCTTAGCTGTAAATCCACAAGGCATTCCTTAATACACGCTAAAATACTTTGTGCCTGTTGTAGAAGCTGTAAACACATAGGAATGACGATGTAAACGACAAAAACACCTATAAACTTAAATCCAGTGATATAACGAGTCATACCAGTTATGCGACATTGAAATATCAAGGAGTTAGAAAGGTTTGACATATGTTAAAAAGAGCTTTGTGCTTCAGTAAAATGTATTCATTTTTATTTTTCATGTTAAGGCCCCAGACCTGTACATGTAAAAATAAAAAGCCATTGTTTGTATGAAAGCATTTTTTGGGATATTTTTTATGAATACTATAATTCTTACCTTATTCTGAGCAAAGGCCACAAACAAATCTTCAAAGGGGACATTTTATTATTTGTGATTAAGAAACATATTTAGAAATAAAGGCTTTTTATTGTATTTTACGACCTCGATTGGAAGACCATGAAAGTAGGAGGCTCGGAGACACTGAAGCGTTTTTCACACACGCACACAGACACGGACGCATGAAGGCACAAAACCTCTCTTTCTCCAGCAGAGTAGAAAGGAATGTCGGGATCAGCTGACCGAGCGGGGTCTCGGCTCGGTGTGTACCGGGCCCACGCTGCTCCTCAGAGCTGCCTCTGTCAGAGATGCAGGCTGCAGTATGTACGTAGTGTGTGTGACCCAAATGAAATGAAATTAGAGACAGGTCACCGCGGTCCTTTATGTGATATTCTTATATAGGGGGAAAAAAACAAAACGTATAAAAATGAATAGGCGCTAATCTCGTTCACTCATATAGTATTATATGAAAAACATTTAAACTACTTCACCTTGTGTTCTTTTTCTATAGAGTAAAGTCAGAGGGAATTGCTTTTTAAAAGCAAGTCCGAATCGGAACCTTCGCTTGTGTGTGTTCGTCCTTAAGTGACCGCACACCAGCATGCACGACGCGATGATGGCCCATCGCGCACTGCACTGTTTTATATTATAGTATTTAATTCTGACAGAAGCCATCGCAATCACCAGTTTTACTGCCAGATATGCAATACTGCATACTCATATTATGGGCTTAAAATAAGTGACGGTACCGAGAGAGACTGTGTGATTTGCAGTTTCGGCTCACAATCTCACCGGTTATTTTGTCAGTTTGGACGCGACTAATCCCATCAAGAGGAATCCAATGTAAGCGAAATTTTAGTCTTAACACTCACCGTCTTTCATCGGACATTCGTCGGACATTACAGCACATAATATGAGATGGCAGCTTAAAGGATCAAGTTTGGAATGTGTATCATGATCCAGTGTGGAATATGTAATAAATATATTTAGAGTTTAACAAAACTTAAAGAAATATCTTTATTGTTTTTAATAAGGACTGCTGTAATGAGCATATAAGCTTGCATTTGCTACGGACACATTTTAAGTATTATTTTTTTATCTCATTGTGTCCCACGGACTTTTCACATTAAACAGGTCCAGTGCGTGAAAGCACCCTGTATTTCTATTAATCGTCCACACGACGGCGCTCTAACACCAGCCTAATAGGAGGATTCACCTGCGCTGGGTTCTTTACACCGTTTAGCCGAGATCGTTTTCTCTCAATGTCAGCTTGGGATGCTAACGTTACCTGACGCGTATCATCTTATAATCGTGAAAAACAGATGGAATCCTGGTTGATATTGCAGCACTGCGCTTTGACAAATACCTTATTAGGCCTATTGTAAGCCACTTAGAATAACGAGCGACTAGTGTATATTTATTTGTGGATGTTTAAAATAAGTATAGTTGAATTTTGTACTACTATATAGTAAGCCAGTGTTTATTCCACAATAACACTGGGCATGGTTTTACACACCCTAAAATTGAGGTATTACGCAAAACAAAAATATTTCAACAAACATATTTGAACTAAGCCTGTATTCCGTAACACATTAAAGTCGCAAACATAAATATTAAAGTATTAAATATAATTAAATCCATTTTGAAATTTGCCAACTCAAGATTCCCACCTCAAGATGCCCAAAAAAAGAGAAGTCACACTTGCCGAATGCGTCTTCTTTACACCATCAAACTATATTGGAGTACATACGTTTAAATAGACCGGAATTAAATTATATAAGCACACTTCCAGAAAGCCTGTGTAATGTCCACCTTTCAGGACGACGTCGGTATTTTTATACGCCGCATCAGGCCCAGATGAAGGCGTGTACGGCAGCGTTAATAATGCATCGCAGTCATAATATATTCGCAGGGCGCAGTTTATGCAAATTAGCTCTGTCCAAATAAGGGCATGATGGAATGAAATATGGAAGGAGAGGCAAACATGGAGGACGGGAGTTAGCGGAGCAGGAGAGCGAAGCAGAAGTTTTGGGAAAAGCGGACGGGGAGCGATCCGTACTCGATTCTGCACCCGTTTTGTTGGGGGTTTTTTCCCCCGGACCCACTTTTCCCAGTTTGTCGCAGGATCTGGGGGGGAAAGCTGTAATGCATTAAGGACTTCGCTTTTTCTCCGGAGAGAAGACAAAGAGGGAGGGGGCCGGGGGGTGGGGGTCTGGCGCCGGCGAGCACCCCCGGACCATCCCAAACGCTATGCCGTGGGCGAGCAGCAGCAAGCGGAGAGAAAGCTGGGAGCTGCCGCTGCCCGCGGGCTGGGAGGAGGCACGAGACTACGACGGCCGCGTGTTCTACATAGATCACAACACGCGCCAGACGTCGTGGATCGACCCACGGGACAGGTGGGGTCCGCGAGCCGGGGCTGGGGGGCTCCCGCCGCATCGCACGGGCACAGAAAGACGCTTTATTTGCGTCATGATATTGGGGGGAATTATATCTACGGGAAGGATCGGGGGCGGCGGCGGAGAGAGGAGTGGACGCCCGCCGCCGGACTGCCGTGTTATATCTGAGAGATTAATTGGCGATTAGAGGCTAATTGGCGATCCGGGGGGGTTAAAGACAGCCTGTCCACCCCATCTCAGGATGTCTTCTGGGGTTTTTTAAAAATGCATCAAAATGCATTTAAATAATAAAGTCTAAAGCTTTGAAGCAAAAGTCAACTTAGCCGTAGGTATTAGGGTATGGAAACGACAAATCCTCTTAGTTATAACAATGCATGACTGTGGAAATGTACCGGGGGGCGAAGCGGGGCACCTACTGCCGTCAGGTTCGCAGAAGGTTTCTTGCTAAACCAGTAAATGTTTTGCGCTTAAACTCGGATGAACCGCACATTCAGTTGCAGAAGATTAACTCGCTTTTGCTCTGAGATGCTTGTAGAAAAAAGTTTTTGGCAGTCCGAAAACAGTAATCATCCAGCTATTGTGTTATATATGGGGGAAAAAAACTTTTCGTGAGTCTAAAACAGAGAGAAACTTGGTCGATTATGTTTTCTACTTGCAGATTACAGTATTATTTAACGTCGAGAAAATTACGATAACTTTTAATAAGTTTCCCCTAACACAAAATAAATTTTCTGTCATCTTCCCATTCTATATTATACTAGTAGATTACCCAGTGGCTTCGCTCACTGAGTGCAAGGGAAAAAAAATAAAATACAATATTAATAAAATAAGTTTATTACCAATTTTATTTTTCAACAAATAAAGAGCATTTTCAATAACATAGAAATCAATATGAACAAGATTATTAACATCATTATCATATGAGAATATGAAGTAATATATAAGAAGCACTGTAACGCTCATGATTGGATCTTGGGTGTTCTGCTTTTATTACTTTTATATGCACTTTTGTTTTGAAAGCGGGAGACCGGGATGGGTATGGTCTAATGGGGAAGAGTGGTATGTTGGGATAGGAATGGCGAATGAGAGACAGGACTGAACGAACGGCAACGAAGTTTAAAAAGTGGACCGGTGGCTCTGCACGTAGCGGAACGTCACTGGAGTCGGTGACAGTTTTTCTTCTTTTTCCCCGACCTTTCATCGGACGTATTCCTCGGAGGACGCCGCTGGAGCTTCACCCGTACAGTGGACCGGTGATTGCGAACATTGCACATGTTGTACTGTCTAGAACAGCAGCGGGAAGTAAAAAGAGCGTCCTGCCCGCATTTCCTCTCAGTCTTGTGTTTTTTATGTGGAGGCTCACAGTTGTCAGTGGTGTACCTTCACCTTTTCACCAACCTTCACAAAAAAATTGACGCCCCACGTTGGTGTACCACCCGAGTACAGAAAACCCGATGTAAAAATGGAGTCCCCAAACGAAGTGATTAGTTCCCGGCACGTACACCGTTTTTATATAAAATGTAAGCGCTAGTTACGTCGTTTCCGGTCATACGCACGTAGTGTATTATAATATGTTATGTGGTCATACGTAATTTCCGTTTCAAGCGCAAAAATAATTTTATATATATATGGGTAACCCATCAGTTTTGAGAGGCTTCAGTGTTTGCAATTAGGCAGTTTGGCTGATTGTTTGTTAATGATTCTTCCAATGAAGTGGACTCAGTTGTAAAAGGAGCTAGCTAGGGTGCATGTCACTTTTTCAGAAGGGGGGGTAATGAAAGTAATATAACGAGTAACATGACTACTTTTCATACAGGGTAATAAGTAAAGTAATATTATTACTTTTAAAAGGAGTAATAAGTAAAAAATGAACTATTACACTTCCTGATTAACCTACCAACCCTGTCAGTAAGTGTATGTCCTTTGTGCTTGTAGGTTTTAAGGCCTGATGTTCAGGCATGAACAACAAATGCAAAGCTCAGTTGGACTCTAAGCGGATGAAGGCATGGCTTAGCTCTCACACAATGCTCGTGCGACGTGTAATTTAACGCGAGGTAGTGTAATCCATAAGCCCCGTTTAGGAACCATTATCCTCAACAGTTCTTTGGTTGGTCCTGTCGTCTCCTGCCTCGATTGTTCCGTGCCATATGGCTTTCTGTGGGACCATGGGTTCAGCGCCAGCTGGTAGGAGTCACACCCGAAACAGCAGCCGTGGTCTGGAACGCCGTTGAAATACATCGGCAAAGGAAAAGGTGGAGAACAGTGGCTCACTGCTTCCACACAGCAGGCTGCTTCTCACCAGCCAGTCCAGACAACTGTGTGATTTCATCATCATTTTAGGCATTGGGCTCGTTCATACCACACCACATGCAAAAAAAAACATTAAACAGAATTGCAAAATTCTCAGTAACCAGTCCAATTGCGAATTTCATCATTTATAATCATTCCAACTACACCAAAAAAATAAAAAATTCGATGGAACGCTAAAAATCTCAGTAACCCGTCCAAAACATTGCACATTTCATCATTTTGTCATTCATATCACACCAAAAAATACCATTTTATCATTCATATCACACCAAAAAGTACCCCTAAATGGCAAAATTTCCACCAGCCGGTCCAAAAAATGTAATATTTCATCAATTTGGATCTCTCATACTGCAAAAAAAGAAAGAGAAAAACAAGGCACTAAATGGAGTGGTGAGACATAGCTTCGTAGGTGTACTACAAAAAACATTTCTGATAGCTGAATTCGTTTCTTACTTAAGGTCATGGGAGTTTTACTTACACAAAATTGTTCTGAGGGTAGAATGAAAAATGATTGGTTCAGAGTGATAACGAGTAGAGTAGTAGGTAGTAGAGGAGGTGCGTTCAAAAAACTAGAGGAAGCAGGACCAAGACATCTGATTGGTTTGTCACGCCTTCTCTAGTTGCTTAGACCCACCTGCTGCATAATCTTATTGGTTATCTCCCTGAACCAATCATTTTTCCCTCTGCCCTCAGAACATTTTTGTGTAAGTAAAACTCCCATGAGCCTTACTTGACTATGACAATGCCACCTAAAAGTGCTCTGGGAGGGTAAATTGGGACGGGGGATGGAGGGGCCATCAGCAGCTATTTGAAAACTAACACGAAACAATTTTTACATAATGAAAATATAGGGACTTGGTTGTTGCAGTGACCCTAACATTGGTCGCTGATGTCACTTCTGCATGGTTGACCCTGTTGCTTCTCTCCCATGAGAGACATGATGCTTTGGCAAAAAAACGACATAGTAAAAACCAAAGGAGGAGACAGTGATGCAGAGAGGTTCAAAACAATCAGTGATAGTCATATCAGCCAGGAAAAACTAGTGTTCTTGTGCTTGCTGCCAGTGAATCTTTTATCCAACCCCACAAAAAAATAAGTCTCAGCTATCTACCAAAATATACCCAAGACAATTCATGCGGATGATTTTCTGGTGTTTATTACATCGATTAAAAAACTCCTTATTCCTTGTAAATTATTCCATTTTGACGAAAACGACTGACAACCAGCACCAATTTCATGCAGCAGGCAGCATGATGGTTAAGGACATGGACATGATAACTACATGCTTTACTGGGTCAGACCCAGGAACCTCCTGATGTAGTAACCAGGTAACTCAGAAATCTGGAAAAACCAGTAAAATTATTCAGCTTTAGAACCAGGAAAACAACTGCAAGCCGCTTTGGACAAGTATCAGCTAAGTAACCAAATACATTAATGACCCCACACTTGGATGATGTTCCAGTAACACAGACATGAGTAGGTGAATGAAACAATCCACAAAGCAATGTGAATTCCAGCAGGATTCCAGTGTAGCAAATGCAGCCCCACTATTGAGAAAGTGCTCCTGAACATAACACAGCAGTCTAAAATCAATTGTGAGTTCTTAGCCTTTTCTGTATTCAAGTGTGTGAAATGTGTGAAGTGGAGAGTGGAGCTGTCTATATATACCCATGCCGTATATATACATGGACAAATAACACATTCCTGAAGGCCAGAACCTCTCTGATCCTTACTGGATACTTGAAAGTTAAAAAGGAAAAAAAATAACAGAGGGAACACATCCATCAGTTTCTCCAACCTACACACAGAGCTGTTGCCAGGAAACTTCTGCTACATGTTTTATTTATTCGTTCCCATAGCAACAACAAGCATTTTCAATTAATGCCTACTGCAAGGATGTTGGAGACTTGCATAGAGAGCTTGAAGTGCTACAGAAATCTAGAGGTCAAGGGGTCACCACTGTTCCATTCTACCCGTGTGATCAAATCCTTGGAATTTGACATTCTTGGTCTTCATTGGTTTTGAAATTGTTTGATTTCATTGCAGTAAAGATTCCAAGGGTGATAGTGTAATCATCATGCCATCACGTGTTAAACACTCGATTATAAAGTAAACAAGCACAAAATATATACTGCTGTTCAAAAGTTTAGGGTCACTCAGAAATTTCCCATGGAAAACCCTTTATTTCTCAGACAACAATAGACTGATGAGATTTAGAAGAAAGTTCTTTGTTTCTGGCCATTTTGAGTCTTCAATCGAACCCACAATTGCTGATGCTCTAGATACTCAACTAATCTAAAGGGCAGTTTTATTGCTTCTTTAACTAGCACAACGGTTTTCAACTGTGCTAACACATTTTCAAAAGGAATTTCTAATGATCAAATTTGCCTTATAAAATGATAAACTTGGATTAGCAAACACAGCGTGCCTTTGGGATACAGGACTAATGGCTGCTGATAATGGGCCTCTGTATGCCAGTGTAGATGTTACATTAAAAACCAGCTGTTTCCAAATACAATAGTCCTTTACAACATTAATTTCTACACCGTATTTTTGACTATCTTGATGTTATTTTAACAGACAAAAATGCTTTTCTATCAGAAACAAGGAAATTTCTGAGCAACCCCAAACTTTTGAACAGCAGTGTATTTACACCATCACATTATCGATCCAAGAACAAGCTTTGAACTTTGTATTTCTTAGCTTTGTTCTCTCACTGGTTGATCGCTTACGGCTACCCTAAGCACCTGATTTTTGATTTTATTTGCTGTGCTACGTTTGATGTCATTACCTGTCTATTCTGAATTACTGTCAGACTGCCATTATCGCATATCTTGCATCAGCTGATGAAGGAGTGTTCGTTAGAATAATAAGACTTTGTTGTCCAGCCTTGCTGGGTTACAGTCATAAGTCTAAAAGCAGGCATGTCTATGACTTTGACACTGTTTACTCAGGCTCCAAAGTGCATGCATCCAAAGTCCAGCTAAGAACACATTTCTGAAAAATAGACAGAGAAGTAGAGACATAATGGCAGATAATGAGTATCATGGCAGGCTTTGTTTCAGTTATGATGAATTAGTCCCCCTAAATGAGTTTTAAAAGCCTAATTCACTGCCTGACAGCAATAATAAAACAGCAAAGGTTGTCTATGATTAGCATCTGTCAAATGGGCACATGGTGCTTTGCACCTCAAGCAAAACCAACTGACATATAATCAAATTAAATAAATTTTGCTTCTTCCTACAAGAAAATGAAAATGGTAAAATGTCTGCATAATATATTCAGCATGCCTTGTATGTACTGCATGCTAATGAATGAGAAGCATATAGAAGAAATACAGCATCCACACCCATACGATTCCCACTAAAGCACTTTACAAAGTAAGCATTTACACACAGGGCCTCAGCTGGCAGCACTGTTGCCTCACATCTCCAGGATAACGGGTCCGAATCTCTCTCCTCTATGTCTTTGTGAAGTTCTATGAACATCCCATGCAGGGTGTGCCTCAGACTCCAGAACTGTGATCTGTGATGCTTTTACAAGGGTTCCAGTCGCCACAAACCATCCATCCATTTTCTATACCCACTTGTCCTATGCAGGGTTGCAGGGGTCCCAATCCTACCCTGGAAGCTACAGGTGCAAGGCAGGGAACAATCCAGGATGGGGCGTCAACCCATCACAGACACAGGCACAGGCATGCACACGCACACACACACACACACACACACACACATTTTTGAACCATGGGGGGAAACCAGAGAACCCAGAGGAAACCCTATGACAAAATGAGGAGAACGTGCAAACTCTATACACGCAGAGCTGGGGGTGGAGCCTCGAACCTGGGTCTCCAGATGTGTCAGGCACCACTGTGCTGACCCCGCAAACCAGTATAATCAATTGGACTATGAGTGGAATATTTATATACATACAAAAAAAGAAGTCACCTATTCTTTGAGATACTGAAGGAATTTTAAATTTGGAGGCCAAATTAAAAGTCCTAAGTATACTATACTTGACATAATACATATAACAATTTCGATGAGGCATGGAAATTTAATCATGTCATACTGGAAAGGTTTTCTTTTATAACGAGTCCCCCGTCTGTAACTGACAAACATGTGGCATCTTTCTAAGCTACTTTGCAGTACATGGCATTAGTTAAATTAATTTAGCATGAAAGCAGGTGGTAGGGAGATGCTCCCCTGTGGCTGCAGTGAGGAAAAAAAAAAAGGAGTGGGTGAATCGAAGTCTAGGGAACCGCAGGGTGGAAGTCCTCTCTGGTTGAGGAGCACAACTGGAAGCAACCAGACGGAAAGGGGTTAAGCCTGTTAAGCACCTTCCGAAACGATATGTCAGCCGGCCAAAAATCACATGGATCTTGCACACTGAACTATCATTCTTCAATTTTAAGCATTTGCACTCTTGGTTCAGAGTTAAATTGGTCAGTCTGGCCAATGGTAGAGTAAATATTTTTGCAAATTTTGCAGCTAATTGGTGACTGAAGTTAACTGAATAAAACTTTTTGAGGTTGCAAATGCACACACGTTATAGAAAATCACGTGGCCATATTCAATAGCATTTTTTCTGTTGTCAAGGACACCTGTGTCCTTTTATTCCACTAATACTACCCCACATCTATAACTTTTTATCAAGTATATCACTTTTTTCTAACCCTTCTGGGCGGGGGTGTAAGTAAATCCCAATTATCGGAAGATATTAAGCATTAAGGTCACTTGTGTGTTCCATTTACACTCTACTTTCAAAAATGGCTTTGGAGATAAGTTTTCGTTTTTGATTAGTGCAAATAAAAATTGCCAACTATAGAAAAAAAACAAGCATTTAAGATTTTTGATATGTTGGCAAGAAGGAGTCACAGATCCAGTTACAGTACAGCGCTGCCAATTTTTAAATGGCCTAAACTTAAGAAAGAAAAAAAAAAAACACACACACAAAGCATGCAAACTTTCGACTTCTGCATGAAACAGTCCAAAGTATTGTTCTCACATATTAAGGAGAAATATTCATTGAGGGTTTTGTAACATAAATAAAATTCAAAGAGTTTAGAAAAGAGTGATTTTAGCTTTCATGGACACTGACCAGGGATGCGGGAGCAGGCATGATTGATGTCCATAGAACACACACACACACACACACACACACACACACACACACACAC
>JAAGVU020000076.1:2608465-2691495 GCA_011763525.2 Mormyrus iriodes | reverse complement strand
CAGCTAGAATCTGCATTGCACCTCCTGCTGATCACCCCCCCCGGCCTATGCCTTTCCCCCCGCCTGCTTTCTGCTTCCCATCTGATTGTCGAGCTCCGACCGGTTAGCAGCATCCTGGCTTTCTGGCTCCAGTTTATGTCCACGTGTGTAAAAACCCATCTGCTAATGTGATGCCAATCTGGTAATTAACATGCCACCGTAGAATGGCTGCATGACTAAGTCTACGTCCAGTCTTAAACAGCTTAAATGAGACATTATTCTCTTTTCCCAGTAGCTTCTTTTAGATGGGAAAAATCTCAGGAATCACAATATTGTTTGTAGTGTATATTCTGTCTTTTAACATTTTACATATGAGAAATAATGTGTGTAATTATTTTCAACACCTTTCAGTTATATGTCGAGCGTGTTGTATGTGTAGCATTCCAGAAGAGAATTAGCTGTTTTGTTGTTCGTTGGACTCTGAGCTGGGAATGGGACCCCCCGCCTCAGGAAGAGGATGCACTGTAAGCTTGTAAGCTAGCCAGAACCAAAATTCAGGGCTGGAACAGGAAGTATCAGGAAGGTGCAGGGGCCGGGGCAGTGCCTCTGGGAAGCTGCTTCACAAACACCAGATTCTGCTGCGGTACATTCCTGTGTGCTTCCTGAGTGCGGAGCGGGTGGGGCCTTATCGCACAGATAGCCCACGACTCGAGTGGCTCCCAGAATAGGGGAGGGGGAAGAGGAGGCCCAGCCAGTGGGGAGGAAACATGGAGGAGTTGAGACCCCACCTTCGCTGCACACTCCCCTCTCATACAGAGGCTCTTAAAGGGACACCGAAAACACTACTCCTTATCGTCAAATCACTGTCACAGTGCAAATGAAGTAATGGGCTCTTTAAGATATGGAAAAAATGCTACGTCCCAGAGGAGAGCAGAAGTGACACAGCAAAGTAGCTTACAGCAAGCGGGGAACAGCCCCAAAGTTACACAAACGAGATTCCTCCTGCTCAAGTCGGGCTCTCCTGTCCCACGGGAAGTTCGCTTAGCTGCCTGATCCAAATCTCAGCACTTGGACAGACATTGAGAACCGCGATGGGGCTGAATCATTTCTCCCCTACATAGTAATGCCACAGTTTTATGGCACCTACACTGGATAATGGAACTTTGTGCTGGGGCTGTAGATGGGGCTGATGGGTATTACCCATAATCCTCAGGCAGGACCCTAAGGTCCAGGACGCTTAAACCACTTGCACCCCCACATTCTGCTTCACGCTAAAATAAGACACTCCAGGTGTAACTGAGCGTGACACACTCTTGTTTCCCTGAGTTTTCACGGGTGGCTGCACCATGGACAGTTACCCACAATTCCCTGCAATTTTCACAGAACTGGGAGGAAGGATGTAATGATAGCATGTTTTGATGAGTGAATAAACGCCTGGGACTAGCAAAGTGGAACAGAGTGACACTTGCGTTTTTTTTGTTACTCCTCTTGCTACTGAAGAATGTCCCTCAGGAATCAGCCCCCCTCCCCACGTAGTTACAAGCTGGAGTATTATGTGATTTTTCATCTAATGGCCACATAATAATAATATTAATAATAACAACAATAATAATAACAACAATAATGATAATATAATAAGAACCGTCATTATTTACTCGCTTATTTATTTGCTTTACATTTCACTTTTCCTATTTAAAAGTCTTTAAAATCCAGAATGATGGACACCATCTTCTGGTTATACTGGGGGAGCCTCTCGGTGTCTGTCATTCCGGTTATAACGGGGGAGCCTCTCGGTGTCTGTCATTCCGGTTATAACGGGGGAGCCTCTCGGTGTCCGTCATTCCGGTTATAGCGGGGGACGCCTTGCTAATGTTCAGGCAGTCGTAGCAGACACTCTGTACCGTGGGGCTTCTCAGTGCAGCTACAGATTTTGGGCCCCATTGTAGACCAGTCCAGTTATGTTCCAAATTTTTAGGTCCCCTGTCATTCAGACGGCCCTGCCTGGGGGGGAGCTCTTCTGCCAGCATGTAAAACTAAATAATAGGATGAAGTTGTGTCTTGCTGCTGGTGGTGTGTCACTTTAATAAATAAATGATGAGTACCCTGTCTTTAATAATCTTTTTCAGGATTAGAGTTCATTTGGTTCAAAGGGCGTGCGTTTTATTATTCCCACTAGGTGGTTCTGCGTTCCGTCTTCTGGGTTGCGGTTGGCCTCGGTGTGTCAGCGCCTCCAGCAGCACCCTCATATGGGTGTGGGGCGACTCGAATGCAGGGAGGCAAGCCAGAGAAAAGCCTGTCTGCCATCATAGCCTCAGCGACATCAACACCCAGCACTCGTGTGCGGGGGAGGGCGTGTCCCACATTCTTGTGTAAAAAGCATTCTGTTTGAATGGGGCAGGATCGCAGACATCTTTATATAGACCCATTGAGTTTATTTCGGTAGTGAAGCCTGCTTATTTTTTGAATAAATAAAATAATAAAACAAAGTTATATTTAACTAATGTGCCTCATTTCAGTATAGTATTAAATTGCTGTTTGTTTCTGTAATGGGGGAAAAAATTCTGAATATGGTTAAAAATGGAGGGTGCAATTTTTAATAACACGTTAACAAGCAGCCATCTGTCTGCCCCCGTGTGTCACCCTGCCAAGGATCGACAGGAAGATGTCCAGTGGACAGACCAGCTACAAGCTGGATGAGGCACAAGCCATCCTCAGTGAGCTGCGGAGCATCAAGAAGTCCATCAGCATGGCTGAGAAGGAGAGGCAGGACCTCATCCAGGTGAGGCTCCGCCCCCCCGGGCCCCTGCCTGCAATGACCACGCCATCCTCTGGCTAAATGAACATAGTGAGTCTCTTTCCAGTGATGTCATCACTGTGTCTCTGGCACATAACTCTTCCTCGTCTACCCACCCCCCCACAGAGTCTTGCCAGGCTCACGCTGAGTTTCCGTGGCGGCTCGGGCCTGGGCGACACCCTGCTGGATGGTGCCGGGGGCCCCTGTCTGACTCAGCGGTACTGTGACGCCGGCTGTCAGACTGACATCGTGGGCGAGGTGTGTGGGCCCCTCTGCCGACCACTAGGGGGCATCTGCTGACCCATTAAATGGGGAAAGGAAGGATAATGAGTTTTTGTGGTGGGGAGGGTGAGCATTTGGTCCTTGGATCATATGTCCCCATGATTTAAATTCAGATCTCTGTAGTTTGAGGCGTGTAAGGCCTGAAGCTGTCTGCATTGTGGGGTCCTCAGTCTGGGAGACTGACCTGCCATCTCCCCGCTGTAGCTTTGCCCCCAGGAATTCTCGCCACTGCTGGACAAAGTCCGCCTGAACTGGCAGCACGAGGAGGCCAAGAAAAAGTAAGTTATGACCTGGGGGGGCTCACCATCGGGGGGGGGGGGGCATGTCCTGATGCCACTGGTTATACTGGTCTGTTACTCTTTACCTTTATCTGTCTTTAAGATTTGGTTAGTTTCATCTCCTGTTGAAGAATTACTGTTAGTCATTGAATGGGGGAGCATACGGTGAGCTGAGAAGTGGGTGGTCACTATGTGGAGAAGAGCTGTGCTTGTGGGTGTGGGGGCAGGCAGCTGCTCTGAATGGCCTGTTTCTGGCCCCTCTGCCTGGTGGTCACATTCTTCGTTTCCCAGCATTCCTGCCTGACAGTGCGTGGCCTGTTTTGCCCCTCGTCGGCTGGGACTCAGGCCCTGCGAGTGGCCTACCTGGGGCATCATACACATATATGATAACATCTGTGTTTACAGGCGTTTGTGTGTGTTATCGTGTACCTGTGAACCCTGAAGGGTTAATTATCTTGAATTGATGAAAGCCTCAGAATAAATACCATGAATTTCCGAATTGGCCCGTCTGATAAGCTTAAGCAAGCCTGGAACAGGGTCCACTTGGGGTCAGCATATGGACTCGAGCTATTGCTGCCCCAGCGAGGGGATTCCCGTTTGTTTTTGCTTACGGCCATGCTGTGCTCCTCTTACTCGTGTCCTTATTCCTGTTCTTAGCTAGAACGTTAAAAGTAAATGATTCAATGAAAACGATGCTCTGGAAAGTTCTGCATTCTCTCATGGCAATCATATATTCAAGATTAAGTTTATTTAAAATGTCCCATCACAAAATTAAACATGCGATCAGAAGCCCCTGAGCTGGTTTGGTGGGAGCTAGAGAATTACATGCTGGGTTAGCATGCTGGGAGTCTATCTGAGTCATGGCATCTCCGCCTCTAAGGACACAAACGCTGTTGTGCAGCATCTGTCTCGTGCCAAAAACTTGGTCCTGAATGTCTGGGGCATACGTAATTACATGTAACTTGCACCTGTACCTATACCTGTACTCGTACTTGTACTTGTACTTGTAGTTGTACCTGTACTTGTAACAGTTTTTTTTACAGGAATAGTACTTGTAACCATGTTGTTTTTATAGTAATAGAGAAGTTTTACTATCTTATTTGAGGACATTCATAAACTCATGTGCACATGGGATGTTTTTACTCCTCCTGGAGACCTCTCTCTCCTCCTCATATCTCCTCCTCTCAGAGTGTCCAGCCTCCAGCATCAGCTGGCCCAATTGGACAGCGAGAGCTGGCCAGGCCGGGCTGAGGCAGACCGAGACCGAGACTACATGCAGCTCCTGCGTGAGAAGGAGGCCCTGTTGCAGGAGATCACCTTGGTTAGTCAGCAGCAGCGCCCCCTTGAGAGCCTCTTGCACTTGGAAGAGGAGCGTTGCAGACTGGAGGAGGAGGTGCAGAGGGCACATGCTGTTCAGAGCCAGGGTGCCAGCCAAAGGTCAGAGGTCACGCTGGTGCTTTGTGCATGAATTGGGAGTGCGGGGGGTGGTCGAGTGTGTACGGCGTAGTGGAACACGGGAGCGTCTGATAAGCACCCTGGGGGCTCATTCACACCACTGCACGTATCCCGTGCGTGATAAAAGCAGGCGTACATGTGGGCCACTCATGGGAACACCACCGGAGCACTGTCACTAGCTGGCTGCCAGTGGTGTGCATTCATGTAGCCATCCTACTCAAACCTGGAGTAAATATGGGCACCCACAGCCCCTATCAGCACCTGCTGATGAGGAGCAGGACCATGGTGATAAGAGTCACCCTTGCAGAGTGACACCAGCGGGAGCCCTGGCTTCAAAGCAAACTGAGCTTTGTGTTTTTAACAAAAAGCAAAACTGCACATTTAAAGAACTGGAGTCATGCTTGCATTCCCAACCTGTAAACAAGATGGATGGATATGGAGATAAATGAGAGACCAGGTCTTGTGATGACACAGGGCGCCCGGCTGACACTGTCCGTGTGGGGTCTTATGCAATCATGTCTCATCCATCCATCCATCCATCCATCCATCCACCCACCCACCATCCATCTAGGAGGGCTGTGGGATGTGGGCTTCCAGGCCATCACTGGTGACACATTTCCCCAAATCTCCTGGCTGCTTGTTGGCCAGTTTGGCTTCATTCAATAACAGCTGATGCGATTCCCCTTCACGGCAGGATCCTGCACCAGGAGAAGCGGAACATGCTTCTGCGGCAGCTGGAGGAAGCCTCACGCATTGCCACCTACCTGCACTCGCAGCTGAAGAGGTGAGCCGCAGTCTGGACGCCCATTCACACTTGTGACTTGTCAGATACTACTTCGCAGGTACACAGCCATTAATGAGCCAGCTTAAGTGCTGCTAGGCTGAGCTTCCATTGGGAAACCAGTAAAAAGGGCCAGATAGGACTGGTGCAAGAGCTGTATATTACATTACGAAATCTGTACAAAGCTGTAAGAACATCAGAACCAGAATTGGGGCAGCAGTCCAGTGGTGACTCAGTGTTCCCTAGACATGCCGAAAACACAAGCGCATCAAGCGTTGCCAAGAGACCAGAACCGTGGGAGAGCCAATGAAATGGGTCTCTGGCCCAATGGGTTGTGGAGGTGTTTCTGGAAAACAAGGCCCTTAAGGCATTTCTGGAAGGTGGAGAGGGACTTGGTGACACTGTGGTGAGTTTGGAATATGCCACTCTCAATTTATTTTCATTTGTCCACTGAAGAAATTTGTGGAAATTTCTTCAGAAATTTCCTTCAAAGTATTCCTTCAGATTTATCTGAATTGTCCAAATTCCAAGAGTGGTTTTGCTTTTGTACCCTAGAATGTTTCTTCTGAATCACCCCGGTATAATATCAGACTGTCTGAGTGTGTATGAATTATAAATTGATATAAACTGACTTTGGGTTAAAAACAACAAAAAAAAACATAAGCAGAGTAATTATATGTGTAAATCCGCATTCTGTGGTTATTTTTATAAGGAATAAACGGGCCGTCTCATGTGTTTTCCCGGTGTGTAAATCATGTCTTGTGGCTCTGATTTCACAACATGGGGAATTCAGGGGGGAATAAGTTTTACACATGGGGAGGAGGGCTCAGATAAAGTTAATGCTGTCATGGGGACTTTCTTTTAAATTTAGGGATGAATGCACAAGCTGATATGGCAGGAATTCAGCTTGCCCATTGTGCTGAGAGGAAAAGGAACAGTGGTGCACTGGGGCACGCTCTCCAGCAGATGGCACCATCCCATGTGCAGGGGTTTGGGCTCACCCTGAGTCTGAAGGCTAGGGTTAGGCACTTTCGTGCACTTTTGGGCTGTGGATGGTCGCAGCTTGTGTTCATACTACATTTGGCTGTGGATGCAGATGGTGAAGCTCAGCATATGCATACAGCAGTGATATTTCTCCAGACCAGGAGAGGGCAGGTGTATTAAAGCAAACACTAATACAAGTAGTGTAGAAACACGAGTGAACTTTCAATTTTGAAATTCTTATGAGAAAATTTAGCCAGGACCCCTGCCCCCCCACTGCTTGGTGAATTCTGTGGCCAAGACTTCAAAATGCTGGAACAGTGCTGCTTTTTAAAACACTGTGTAACTCGTTATAATGTCTGCACAGTATGAATAATTAGACATGTGGGCACCTGCGACCCTCCTCATGCAGCTGCTGACCATAACTACTACAGCGACAACAGCTATTCCTTCTTCGTCGTTGACCACTGCTTCGTTAAAGTCCACGCTGCCACCCACTGGAAATACCCAATCAATTATCTTGCACATGTGTGGTAGTTGCACACGGACGCAGCTGGTTTCTGCTACACAAAAATCTGGGCTAGAGACACAACCAAAAGCGTGTGTGAAAAGGTACATATGAATTGGCCTTGAGTCTGTCTCTGGCTCTCTCCCCTGGCAGCCTGTCGGCCAACAGTCTTACCGCCTCGTCAGGTAGTAGCCGCGGCTCCCTGGCCTCCAGCCACGGCTCGCTCACGTCCAGCCGTGGCTCGCTCAGCTCTGTCAGCTTCAGCGACATCTACGGGCCACCACAGTACGAGCGGGCCGAGGCGGTGGCAGCAGCGGCCGAACCAGAACCCCACCTGCGCTACCCGTTGCACCCCGAAGCACTGTGCCGTGATGGCAAGGTCCGGCGCTCACAGGACACGCCGCAGTCACTGGCCTCGCTGTCGTCGCGGTCCTCGCTCTCCTCCCTGTCACCACCCAGCTCCCCCATGGATGTGCCATACCACCAGGACAGCCCTGTCGCCCCTAGGACCGAGGAGTACCTAGAACTGGTCAGCCGCGGGATCGTGGAGGGCCTGCGTGGCCAAACCCTCCCTCCCCCAGGCCACAGCTCAGTCCCGGGTGACGTGGGGCACGGGGCCGTCACATCACACCTTCTGGATGCCAAGAGCCTCAGGGACAACGGGGCCCAGGGGGCCCCCAGCAGCACAGGCAAGTCCGAACCCCTCTGAAGTGCCGACTCTCTTGGCCTTAGCTGTCGCTAACCACAGGCTTGTGCCACAGGAGTAACGATGCGTGGTAACGGCGGGAGCAGGCCCAGCCGGAGGACCAGGAGGGGTTCAGCAGGGCTGTCGGATGAGGTGCTGGCCACAGACAGTGGTGTCTTTGAGGCCTGGAGCAGGAGGTCAGTGGAAGCAGAATTTATGTCCCGATATAGCTTTCCTCCAAAGGAACTCCCCACATTGCAAAGGCAGAGGGGGGCGCCCTCTGGTGGTTAGCCACGAAGGTGTGGAGGAAAAATCTTGCCCTTAGATAGTGATCAGTAAGGGCACTTTTCCACTGCACCAGTTACTGTACTTTTGGTACAAAAAATTCAGTACTTTTCCCTTTTCCACTGCTTTTTCATCTGGAACCAAAGCAGCTGAGGTACTTTTTCGGTACTGCAGTACTTTGGAGCGGGACTTGCAAATGTGTTTATTGTCGATTGCTTATGCAAATAACCTGCCTTGCAAACTCAAAATACATGCGGCATCCTGAGAAAACATAGTTATTTACTCAAAAATCAACAATAAACAAAGTAAGAATAGATGCATGGACAAATGAAGAGACTTTAAGCTTTAATTGCTATCTGGTCAGAATAACAGATTCAACAAGTTGTGGACGGCATGACCAAAAATTAAAAATTTGCTAAGGCTGCTCGATTATTGGAAAAATTTTGAATATCTTGATGTGATTCAAATTTGTCACAAACTTGTCTAGGAGTGATTTAAACGGCAAGGATGAATATGATCATTAAAATTGTAAAGCTTTGTAAGTTTTGTTTACTATGACTGAGTAAAAAATGTTTTAGCAAAACTTAAACCCCACTCTATAATGTCCGGACAGTATGAAGGTATGAAAAAGCCTGATCTCAGCCTGGCCGGCTATTGTGGTCCTTGCGATTTAAGAACTGCATGTGCATAACATGTGTCATAGCAATACCAGTATCACATCATCCAGTACTATAATACTACAGGCATTTTTCAAATTCAGTCCAGAATACCCCGTCTCGTGTTGTGATGTCATACGGCGCCGGTACCAGTTTTTACGCCAGTGGAAAACCAGCACCTTGAAGTACCGTGGTTGGTACTCTCTCCAAGGACCAGAAGTACGATACCTGATGCAGTGGAAAAGCGCACTAACATTTCCTTGACTTTTGACCAGGTATTACTAGCATGTATTTGTTTTATTGTCTTCCGTTTTTCTTCTGTACTGCTTACCCAATACAGGGTCCTGTTTTTATGCTCTTTTTAGTTATTTGTGAATAAACATATGACTAAACATCAGGTCATTCAGCCAGTCCTTTTCTCCATCCCCTGCTTATCTCTTTCTCTTCCAGAGCGGATGACCTGGAAGAGGTGCTATACATCAATAACGGGACAGCGACAGAACTCGCTCAGATCCAGCTGGGGCTCCTGTGAGTTTAGAACACGCCCTCTGTCTCCCCCTAACACCTGGGTGGCTCCTCACTGCTCGGTGTTCCGGCTCCAGGTTTGACGCTGCCAGCGAGTGTCTCCTCGTGCAGCTGCTCCTGCTGAGGAATCTGAACATGGCAGCCGTGAAACCCGGATGCAAAGTGTGAGTTGGCACTGCATGCTTTTTGAATGCCGTGAAGGTGGACAGTCCAAGTGACACGTGGTTTTTTGGCTCTGCCCAGCTACGTCAGGGTGAGCCTGCTCCCAGTGGATCCTGGCCGCGGCGGCACTGGGACACGCTACTGCTCCCGGGCCCAGGATCCACAGGCCCAGCTGAGCCTGAATGAGGGCTTCCGAATCCCAGCCTGTGCCACCACCCTGGGTCATCGGCCCCTGCTGCTGTCCATCTGCGCTGTGGGGCCCCAGGGTCACGAGGAACCACTGGTGAGCCAGACGCTGCGTGGAGAGAGGGCTCTGTTTTGGCTGTATGTGAGTTATAAAGCCTGTGTGTATCTGTATGTGTATGTGCGTGCAGGGAATGCTGCAGATCAGCCTGGCGGACTGCGTGGGTGCTACTGAGATGCTGTGCCAGTGGCAAAGAATCCTGATGCTAGGAGGCACTGAGGCTCGCGGTGCCATGGAGGGCAACATGCCCAAGCCACCTGGCATGGGGGAGGAGGATGCCAAGGCTGCGGTGGGTGACCAGGCTGTATTTAGTCTTAGTGAGGATTTGGAAATTGGTAGAATAGCCACTCAGTCTGCCACTAGGAGGCACGCAGGCCTAATACCACCCTGTCCTCCTGCCCAGGACTCTGTGCTGGCCCTACTGGGGGAGTTGGAACAGGAGCTGGAGAGGAAGGAGGAGCAGGGGGAGGTAACATCGGAGAGGTAGGCCCCCACCATCTGACAGAGCCAGACTGCCACCCTGCTGTTACCAGTGTGATTATAGAGGTTGCATGTTCATATCCATGGAAAATCTGTGTGTTTTGGATCTGCTATATAGTAAGGGGGGGCATCTCTCTCAGGAGTTGGCAGGCAGAGTCTGTGGACAGTGGCTGCAGCAACAGCATAGCATTCGCGATGCAGTGCTCTGAGGGACTGTGCGTAGAGGGCATCTGCACCTCCACAGGGGGGCGCTGTATCCACCCTGCCCACAGGCTGCACTCACTCAAGGTAACCAGACATCAATTTGCCTTACTACCAGTCCCTTGGGGGGAGGGGGGGGCAACAGTTATGTTGATGGTGTTATGGTTGGGCAGGTGGACAAGGAGACCAACACGGAGGTGCCCTTCCCAGAACCGGTGCGGGTGTGGCCCAAGGAGCGGGGGGGACGCTGGGGCTACGCCTCGCCTTTCATGCGCAGCAGCACCATCGTCCGCTCGCAGACCTTCTCGCCCGGCGCACGTAGCCAGTACGTGTGCAGGGTGAGTTGACGTGCATGTGCACACACACGCTAGCCGTGATCACAGTCCCCCCCCCTCCCCCGGTGCCACTCACTGTCCATCTGCCCCCCTCCCCCCCAGCTGTACCGCAGCGACAGCGACAGCTCTACGCTGCCCAAAAAATCCCCTTTCATCAGAAACACACTGGAAAGGCGGACTCTGCGATACAAACAGGTGCAGCACATTTCTGCCGCTCCGCTAATTAGCTTAATTATTGCGCTGTGATCTTTTTAATTGTGGGTGCTTCACGTGAGGTCATGCGTATGCATGGGTGCATGTCTGTGGGCCGCACGGCAGCAGCAGCAGGCCTACCGGAGTTCGTTGGTGGAACAGTCCACCCGCACCTCTCTGGACCTGGAGCTGGATCTCCAGGCCTCCAGAACCCGACAGCGGCAGCTGAGCGAGGAGCTGAATTCCCTGCGGGATCTGAAGCTGCGTCTAGAAGAGGCTCAGAGCCGGGAGGCCACGGAGCTGCCCCACTGGGTCCTGCGGGATGAACGTCTCCACAGCCTCCTGAGGGAGGCCGAGAGACAGGTGCTGTGATACCTGAGCCGGGCCAGCAGGGAGCATAGCGGTTGATGTCATTGTTCTTTGCCTGGTGCTTAATGTGCTGACATGTGACTTTGGAGAGTAACAAAGGTTAGCCCTCAAAACTAGGGACCCACAATTGAGCCTTAAGGGCTTGGGGAAATGGGACACAGTGGGGTCCTTATGGGCAAGATTTTATACAAAATTGTGATTGGTTTAAGTCAGTGGTGGCAGCCATTTTTTAATTTGGTGTGTATCAGAACTCCTGTTAAGTAGAAGTGTTGAAGCCTGCCTGGGAACTCTGGCTTGATGGGCCGTGTTGTGGCGTCCTGCAGGGTAAGCGAGAGACGTGGCAGGAGGAGGCCATGGCAGCGTCGGTTAGGCTGAGGAAGGCATCCAAAGATCGGCAACAGCTGAGGGGGCAGAGCCAAAGGGAGCCCTTTCCCGTGCAGACCTTCAGGTGGGCAGCCAGGGAGGCGTGAACCATCAGCTCCATACAGGCATCAAACACATGGTGGATTATCACTGGGTGAATCTCAGTATGCATACTTGACCGCACATTTGTTCTCGTGCCTGTTTTACGTCATCTTCCATTGGCAAAGACCAGTTCCAATATTCAAGAACAGAAGCACAGAGAACAGTAAAAATCCTTGGATGTCATTCTTACCCCTCCCCAAATATCAAGGATGCATCAGTTGGATCCTTGCCAAACTAGACCAGCTATGATTCATTGCACCCTAAGTTCATTCTTGGGAGGCAAATTAGCACGACCAGTCTTGCTAAGACCACAAGTATGATCTTTGTCTTCTTGGTATTGAGAAATACCCTCTGTCTTCATGTGGGGCACGTGACTGTGTTGACCTGTTTAATCTGAAGGCTTTAGGAAAAAAAATAAAATACTCCTGCCTAAGATTATACCAGAAAGGAGAGATCACCCAAGTTAGGACTCCTTACACTCTTGGTATGTACAGTAGATGGCTCCATGCTAGATTGAACCGAGCACATCACTTAGAACCAGAACTTTATGCCTCGTGAATATATCAAGGATATAACATACTGATAACATTTAATTTTTATTTTCATCTGTCAGAGAGAAGATGGCTTTCTTCACAAGACCGAGATTCAACATACCACCTCTGCCTGCCGATGATGTATGAGATCTTGACCTCTGTACATGTGATCAGAAATGAAGTATCTGTTTTTCATGTTGAACTTCATGAAGTAAATGAAACAAACTGTAGTTATCATTTCAGCATCAGAAAATTTAAGGCTATATTGGTGTACGTTTAGGGAAAAGGCATGTTGGTGAATTTATATAGAATTATATGCACACAAGCCTTCATTTTATGTATCTATTGATAACAACAGGGCTACTCTTTCCTTGTTTTGAAAGAAAAAAAGTATTTTATAAGTGAACAAACCATTTTTCTTACTTTGTACAATTTTCTTAATGTTTGTATGCTTATGTAAGGTTGGAGGACGGGAACAAGTCAGTTTAGACAAATTCACTGTACTGTAACTTATTTTATAGTACTTTTACTTGAAGGATATAGGAAAGTTCTACTTTTAAGTGTAATTTTGTATGGTTAAAAAATGGCACTTAAGTGTTTAACTTACAGTGAAACGGACCCGCGACTGAAAACTTTACATCCAGTTTGTTACTTTTTTTAACCCACTTTTATTATTTTCATGGTCGTTTTATTATATTACAATAATTAATTATTACTTGTACTTTGAGATATATATAGATATATATTAAAACATTGTATTCATAATCTTTTACGTTATTTCTGTGATAACATCTACAGTGTTCTCACTGTTGTGAAGATCAGTCAATAAACATCTGAACAGAGTGGAGATGTAAGGTTCTGGTTCTGTCGGGCTTACAAAAAACTTGGTCTGTGTATAAGTATTTCTCCATAGCCTGGAAACCTTCTGTTTCACCTGAATGTGCAGAAAATTAAAGTTCGAGAATGAGGATCTAGTCGTTTCAGCAGATTTTTATGCGGCGAATGTAGTTAAATACACTAAACTTTAAGAATTGTAGCAATTGTAAACAGCTGGTAGATGAAATGTGAAGATGATTCTTAGTCCATCCATCCATTTTCCATACTCAAGCGTCCTATGCAGGGTCGCGGGGGTCCGGCTCTTATCCCGGGAACAATGGGCGCAAGACAGAATGGGTACCAACCGATCACAGGGCGCACGCACCATTAACACATATGGACATTCACCATGGCATGTTTTTGGACTGTGTGGGGATACAGGAGAACCCGGAGGAAATCCCACGGTACGGGGAGAACATGCAAACTCCACTGTCGCGGACACTTAAACTCTGGTCTCCAGAGACTACCGTGCAGATGCTGTGTGAAATGGAACTAAATAACATAAATTTAATTGTATGAGCGTACGCTATATCTCTAGATTTCGTTCAAACTTGATATAAACGATATTTGGAATATATCTGTGGTTAACCGCTAAATCAGTGAAATTTGCAGTATTGCCCGGACAGGAATTTTAGGACACCAGGGCCTACGTCTGCATTTTAATGCATGCATGCATTCATGGACTGTTGTTTTGAAAAAAAGACAGCGCGCGCGCTCACGTCGCAGAGACGCCAGCGCGAGCGGAACCTGCAGCGCGCGGTGCATCGTGGGATCGCTTGTCTTTCAGATCGCTGAGGGGTTCGTTCGATCTTTATCAGCCGGCGCTGGTAAAGCGCTTCCTTCGTACTTCGGCATGAGAGTGTCGGGCATGTTTAAAGGACACGTCAAAGAGCAAGCTTCGTGACGCCAAGCGTTCCTAACAGCGCACGGAGGAGCCATGGCCGCGGAAGGTGAGTGACGGGGCAGACGGCGCAGGGTTTAGCATGCTAATCATAACAGGTGATGGCCTGGCGTTCATCGGCCTTCAGGGGGAACGTTGGCAGGGCTTGGATTAGCGTGTGCGTGTCTGACAGCGCTGAGGGCGGATTTAAGTCACATGCAGTTTATGGTGTATAAGCAGTATAAACATCATTCTACAAGCGACAGTGCTTGTGCTGACCAGATTAGCTCGTTTGTTTGCAAAGCTGGTATTCGAGTCCTCTACACCTCACAGCACGTAACACAGCGGGGATGTGAGCGCTGTTATGCCCAATACAACTGTCCCCACATGTGTAGTAAGTTCCCTAGTGGATGTTAATGCCCGTCCGCCGAAATCCTTTCCTACTCCGTATCGCTTGTTTCCTGCAGTGGTATGAATACGATCCAAAGCCTGGATCCCACTGCAGGGCCATGGGGGGACATGAGAGCCGTTTAAATGCTTTCTGTCGCGGAATCTCCCTCCACAGGTGCACATACGCTTTGTAAGTGTACAAAGATAAATACTCAAATACATATATAAGCATACTGTTTTGTGGAGGCTGGCTGCTGGCCTTCTGAAAGATTGATGGTGACCCATCAGTTTACCGGTTACAGATTATCACAGTAATAAAATGAGATCCAGCTGTGGCTACACACTCCTCTGTCATTGTTGCTGCACAGCAGCAACCAGTGCCACTCCCAGTGAGGAGATGAATGGCTCCGGGAACCTTATGGACATACTTGACGAGCCCTTCCCAGACGTCGGGACCTATGAGGACTTCCACACCATCGACTGGCTAAGGGAGAAGTCGAGGGACACTGACCGCCACCGGAAGGTTTGGGGCCAACCTGTGGCATTGTCCTTCCGTTATGTGGGATGCTGTCCCTCTCAGCCTTGCCCTGCTCTCCTGTAGTATTCTTCGTTGTATTGATTGGTTCCAGTTGGCTTTAGTCAATCACAGTCATCTGGCATTATCAAAAGAGACTAAAATTTAGATGTTTGTCTTTAAATTACTGTTGTGCCACCCTATGCCACTAATGTTCTAAACCCACGTAAAATGACACAATGTGCTTCTTGCTGTCTCTTCAGATCACTAGCAGGAGCAGGGAGTCCATCTGTGATTTTATTAAGAGCCTGCTAGATGCCTGGTCTGGCTGGCTGGTCATGCTGCTCATTGGCCTCCTGTCTGGTGAGTACAGGGTGTGCCTTAGCCCTCAGGCTTTGTATGAGGGGATTCCCAGACAGACCTTTGACACTGAACAAGCCATCATCATCTGGTTTTAATGCATGATCTTAATCTGTACCATGTCATGCCCTGTGTTGCTCCACACACTGTCCTGCCTGTGCCACCACAATATGCTTTTGTGTTTCTGAAGTTGTGATAGGGAGCTAACTAGCTAAACCTTTTAATTTGTTTAGGAACACTGGCCGGCGTCATAGACCTGGCCGTGGACTGGATGACGGACCTGAAGGAGGGTGTGTGTCTGTCGGTCTTCTGGTACAGCCATGAGCAGTGCTGCTGGACTTCCAATGAGACCACCTATGATGACCGCGACAAGTGCCCGCAGTGGCAGAAGTGGGCGGAGCTGATGACCGGCTCCTCAGAGGTTGGTTTATTCAGATATTCATTTTGCTACCATTTGAGTTGTGATTGGTTGTTAGATATCTGTCTGTGATGTTCCTTTTCTCAGGACAACATCAGTGTCAAGAGTATTGAGCTCTAAGGGTGTGGCTATGAACGAGGGCAATGCACATTTGAGGGGCTGAGTGTTTAACGGACATACCCTGGCCTGTTTAGACCCTCCCGGACAGAACATGTTCTGGATACTTCTGTTCCCTTCAGCTGGTTATAGGACAGTAAACCTTGAAAGTTTTTAAAGCTGGTCACTTCAGATGTTTTTTTTTTCTCTCCTCTAGGGGGCAGGCGCTTATGTGCTGAACTACTTCTTGTATGTGCTGTGGGCACTGTTCTTCGCCTTTCTTGCAGTGTCTCTGGTGCGGGTGTTCGCTCCCTATGCTTGCGGGTCAGGCATTCCTGAGGTGAGCCTCCACAGGTCCCCATAAAAATAGGGTCTGGGCACAGGGGACAGAGCATAACCTGCTGTGCTGTCCGCCTCCAAGATAAAGACCATCCTCAGTGGCTTCATCATCCGCGGATACCTGGGGAAGTGGACACTGCTGATCAAGACGGTCACGCTGGTACTTGCTGTATCGTCTGGGCTCAGTCTGGGGAAGGAGGGGCCGCTGGTGCATGTGGCCTGTTGCTGTGGCAACCTGTTCAGCAGCCTTTTCTCCAAGTACAGCAAGAACGAGGGCAAGCGTAGGGAGGTAAGCGTGGCCAGGCAGCTTCTCTGATTTTGGAGAGGCCAAATAATTGAAGGGTAATTTACCTCCTGCACAGGAAATGCAGGGTGTCTGATTGGTGGGGACCCTCGGGTCTCTGGTTACAGGTTCTGTCTGCGGCGGCTGCGGCCGGTGTCTCCGTGGCCTTTGGGGCTCCGATCGGGGGAGTGCTCTTCAGTTTGGAGGAGGTATGCTACACCGTGTCCCATAAAACAATTGAGGGAGGTAGCATTTTACGATGCAATAAATCCTCTTTAAAACCCTCAACTTGTTTTCGGCCAGGTGAGCTATTACTTCCCACTCAAGACACTGTGGCGGTCCTTCTTCGCCGCCTTAGTGGCCGCCTTCACGCTGCGCTCCATCAACCCATTTGGGAACAACAGGCTGGTGCTGTTCTACGTGGAGTACCACACGCCATGGTACATGGCCGAGCTGGTGCCCTTCGTCCTGCTGGGTGTCTTTGGCGGCCTCTGGGGGACACTCTTTATCCGCGCCAACATCGCCTGGTGCCACCGCCGCAAGACCACGCGGCTGGGCCGCTACCCAGTGCTGGAGGTGCTGGTGGTGGCAGGGCTGACAGCTCTGCTGGCCTTCCCCAACCCCTACACCCGCCGCAGCACCAGCCAGCTCATCTCCGAGCTCTTCAACGACTGCGGCTCCCTGGCCTCTTCCCAGCTCTGCGACTACGTGAGCGACCCGAACATGACCCGGCCCGTAGACGATATCCCCGATCGCCCAGCAGGCCCAGGAGTCTACGCCGCCCTCTGGCAGCTGGCCCTGGCGCTGGTCTTCAAGGTGGTCATCACCATCTTCACCTTCGGCATGAAGGTCAGCAATCCTGCTCTTCCTCACTGTCATTTTAGTGATGCACTGATACAATTTTTTTCAGACTAAGTACGAGCACCGATGCTCACAGATACTGATACCAGTTAAGGCTGCGTGATGTCTAAAAGGATAATATTGAAATCCAACCCCCCAGTCTCAGCACAAAGCAGAGCACTTTTTACAAATAAATAATTTGAAGGCTTGAAGAGAATAATATACAATCTGCCAAACAGCCGGCGTTAGGGAGGAGGGTTGATCATCGCTTTTTGGTATGCGTGGAAGATGATGGATCGGTGGGTTAATTATGATTTTAAAACATGTTTCTCTAAAATCTGTAAAGCAGTGATTCACTAACTTTTCATACCACTTACCACCAAAGTATTATGCTGTCCATGTTCCACCGTTATGACATTGTGCCTGATCGATGCTTCTGATCCTTTCATTACAGGAGGTTTATCGTTTGACATTCACTCTCTGTGCTGTTTGCTGCATGTGTGATTGTTGCAGAGTGCTGCAGGCAATTTCATCCTGCTCCTTATGTGTTTAGTTAGTCCTAGTGTTTAGATGTTTAATTAGATTACTAGTGTTGTGTGAACCTGCTTTTGATAGTTTAGTAGAGAATTGTTCACAGTCTGCTAAGCTTTGGATTTTGCTTTTGACTTTGAAGTATTTCCACATTGCAGATATTGTCGTTTGCTCTGCCTGTCAGTCATATCGCTGATGCGTCATTACATGGTATTGGTTATAGGCATCTGCACAGTCACGAGTACAAGGACAGGAGCGCGATATCGGACCCCGATTAGTATCGGTGCATCCCTCTAAAATTTGGTTCTTTAACTGGTTTCAGTCTCCATGAAGATCAGCTGCAAGGGTCAGGACCCAACTCTGTCTATGGTACCCTTTCTGTAAGATGCTATTCTGAAGTGTTTTGGCACATACCTCCAGATTTCATGTGTGCCCTCCTTTATGACCATTATAAGCTTTGCACTTCAAGGCTGGTCCCCACTCGGGGCCCTCTGAGTTTCAGAGAGCTTTACCCCTGCTTGTCCCCAGATCCCCTCCGGCCTCTTCATCCCCAGCATGGCTGTGGGTGCCATTGCCGGCCGCATCGTGGGCATCGCCGTGGAGCAAATGGCCTACCACCATCACGACTGGATCATCTTCAGGAGCTGGTGCCGGCCAGGGGCTGATTGCGTGACGCCGGGGCTCTATGCCATGGTTGGGGCTGCAGCATGTCTGGGTGAGTGCAGCACTGGCTCCCCCATCTGTCTGTTTGCGGTATGGTCACTGGGCTGTGCCCTATTACTTACCGTGACTGTTCACATTGATCGCGTCTAAGACAGACTCGTTTCCCTATTTCTTCAAATAAAAGTCAACAGAAATGTAAGTCAAAAGACCTGTAGCCATCAGGCATTGCATCAGAATTAAAATAAAAATTTAAGATTAAGCACATTAGTTATCCTTTTGGCTGCATTCAGAATGTGTTGTCGCCTCCTTGCATCCAGGAGGAGTGACACGCATGACTGTGTCACTGGTGGTCATCATGTTCGAGCTGACTGGTGGATTGGAGTACATCGTGCCGCTGATGGCCGCCGCTGTCACCAGCAAGTGGGTGGCGGATGCCTTCGGTAAAGAGGGCATCTACGAGGCGCACATTCAGCTGAATGGCTACCCCTTCTTGGACGTGAAGGACGAGTTCACGCACCGCACACTGGCCGCTGACGTGATGCGTCCACGCCGCGGCGAACCGCCACTGGCTGTACTCACCCGGGACGGCACCACCGTCGAGGATGTAGAGGCGCTCATTAACGAAACCGACTACAACGGCTTCCCCGTGGTGGTGTCCCGAGAGTCCGAGCGCCTCGTCGGCTTCGTGCAGCGCCGGGACCTCACGCTGGCCATAAGTAAGAGCCTTGTCCTTACCCATAATCCCCTGCGACTGTGAGCAATCTTCACTCGGTGAAATGTATTACTATAGTTTTGCTTAGTTGCTGGGACTTGAGCTGAAACCTTTATGGTTTAAAATTGAGAATTTTATGACTAAAATGCTCTACCCTCAGACTGAGATTCTACCTTCTCTCACTCCTCAGTTAAAACAGTTTCTGCCTCTAACATATTGCCCTCTGGTTGCCTGTGGATGGCTGTGTTGCCCCCCCCCCCCCATTTTCTGTCTCAGCTGCCTTTGTTGAATTCGGCAGATGATAATTATCCAATTTTCCTAACTGGCTAAGCTACACAGGGGCTGCACTGGGGGCCTAACAGCTGTTAAGCTGCTGCTCTGTGTAGGGGCCACGTGTCCGAGCCGAGGGCTCAACGCTCAAATGCCGGTTCCTTGTTTCAGAAAACGCCCGCCAGAAGCAGGAGGGCGTGGTGAGCAGCTCGGTGGTGTACTTCAGTGAGGAGGTCCCCCCGCTGCCCTCAAGCGCCCCCCAGCCGCTTAAGCTGCGGCGTATCCTCAACTTGAGCCCTTTCACCGTCACTGACCACACGCCCATGGAAACCGTGGTGGATATCTTCCGCAAGCTGGGCCTCAGGCAGTGTCTGGTCACCCGCAGCGGGTAAGCCACCCCCCTCCCCTGCTTTCCCTGGCACGGCAGTGGTGCCCCTCCCCTCTGTTTCGGGGGCTCTGAGGTAATTTCTGAGGTTACATTTACAGCATTTAGCAGACGCTCTTATCCAGAGCAACGTACAACAGTGCTTGGTAGTCTTCGACTATTCTTCAGTCTAGTAAAGCTAGACTTGGATAACTGTCAGTTGACTGTTACTGGCAGCTTGGTTACGCACCTAAAAACCCTGTTGAAAAAAGAACATTAGTGCAGAGATAAGAGAATGTGTTAGTTTTTTTTTTTTATATAATATAAAGATAACGTCTATATATAAGCTGGTTAGGCTCCCAGGTGTTCCTTGAAGAGGTGGGTCTTCAGATGGCGTTTGAAGAAAGGAAGGTACTCTGCATTCTGATAGCAAGAGGAAGTTCGTTCCACCACTGGGGAACCAACACTGAACAGAGTCTTGATGTACATTTTCCTTTAACGGTGGCTCGAGTTGAGCGGTGCTTGTCACTCTAAGAGGACGAGAAGTGACACGATGTTTGATTAGTGCTGATAGGTAAGGAGTTGCACTTCCGTTCTTGGCCTTAAAGGTGAGTGTTAAGGTTTTGAACCTAATGCAGGCGGCCACAGGGAGCCAATGCAGGTCCCGTAGTAAACCTGCATTGTAAAGGTCTGTCTCTCTCTTCCAGACGCCTCTTGGGAATCATCACTAAGAAGGATGTTCTAAGACACATGGCCCAGATGTTGAACCAGGACCCAGACTCCATCATGTTTAACTAACCCCCCCACCCCACCCACCAGTGATGAATGGGAACGATATCCTCCCTGGGGATATAAACCCTGTTACTGTTTCACACCATTATCATCAGTCCTGATGTGCTGCTGTGGCGTCGGGCTCACACGCTGGGGGGAGCTTGTCAGAGTGGTGCCCCCTTACTGAAGCAGTCAGTTTGTGTCCTGACTTGTCGTGCCAGTATGTAGACCTAATTTTGGGACCTTGTCTGCAAGGACCGCGTCCCCAGGGATTGAAGCAGCTTCCAGGTTCTAGTTCGCCCGCCTCTAGCTGACCCACTTTGTGAACTGGGCTTGATCTGGACGTTGCCAAGTAAGTGCTCAGGGCTGGGACTGTGGTGTTGCCCCCTGGAGGTAAAGTGAGGTATAGACTTCCATGGGAGTGCCACAAGTGCGATGGAAATCTTGGGTTACTCATGCCAAGAAAATGGTCTGGTTTTCCTAATGACAGATGTCATACCTTTTTTGGGTTTATTCATGAGATGTACTGAGCGTTACATCACTAAGCTAACGATGGAAATTAATGCCGAAGGTCCAAACGTTGGCGGCTCTAACTTATATTTGATGGCTTGGATCTTGTGTACAACCATTTCTGTGACGGTCAGGCCTGACAATGTCCTTCCTAAACCTGGCAACCTTCCTCATGACTTGCAGATATTTATGTTTGTTTGTGGATTATATACAGTATTTGCACAATGCCTTTGGCTTTTTTTGGTTATTGTAGTCTCAAAGCATAGAAGCTGGTAACTTGCCTAGTGTATATGTAATAACAAAATTGATTTGGTGTTAATCAAATGGAAAATTCCTGTTTTTAATGTGTAATTTATTTGATTTTTTTAAATGTTAGGTGACAAGATCTACTTGTTCATAACACTGTGATGGTGATGGTAGTGCTTGTAAACTCCGAAAAACTCCAAACTTCTGGATGTTCTGTCTAAATCCTTCACTTATCTGTTTTTCTTGTAAACTGTACCAGCGACTGCATCCTCACGCCTTTCGTGGTTGTGTGTGATGCACTGATAAACCATCCCTCTGAAATGTATTATTCGCAGTGTTTCTAGCAGCTGCTCTGCTTTGCTGTAATTTCTGAATCATCTCTGCTTTGCAGTGTCACCACTTTAAATGGTCCCTTTAACAGGTTCCAGTCTCCAGTTTGGCGAGCCTCCTCCTACCAGTGTTTTCCAGTTTAACTGCATGTATACTGTATTCCTAAATACTGTATGCCAAAAGCTGTAAATCGGTTTTTAACTGTGATGGGTGATGGACCCCTCTCACCTCCGTAAATAATGGGTGTCCGGCTGCCTGGTTCATTGTAAATGGTGTTCAGCTGCTTATGTTGTTTTATATGTTAGCATCAATTAGGCTGCAGTCCATCCATCCATCTATCTATTTTTATTAACTACTTATCCTATTTAGAGTCGCGGCGGTCTGATGTCTATGGGCACAAGGCAGGGAACAACCCAGGATGGGGTGCTAACCCATCACAGGGTGCACACACACCAGTCACTCACACATGCACACCTATGGCCAGTTTGGTAAGTCCATCTAACCTCAGGATGTTTCTGGATTGCGGGGAGGAACTGGAGTACCTGGAGGAAACACCATGATGACACGGGGAGAACATGCAAACTCCACACCCATGGAACCCTGACAGAGGCTTGAACGCTGGTCTCAGAGGTATGAGGCGACAGTGCTGACCACTGCACCACTGTGCGACTGATCCTCCCCCCAGCTTGTAGTATTCATGAATTATCAATTGGATTTGTAGAAAGGATTTTCAGGCACCTATTATTTTCTTTAAATACAGGGTTTTTCAAACCTGGAAGTTGATGGGAGCTTGTTTTGTTTGGAATTACTCTTGTCCACAAGGTGGTGTCATGTGCCGTATCCTCTTCCTAATCAAATTAAATGAAATTATACTTTTTGCAGTCTGTGAGGTCTAGGCCTTGATATGAGATTGCACCAGGTTATGCACGCCGAGAGCTGCGGTCTGAACATGAAGCACGTGGCGCAACCTTTCGGAGAACTGAACTCACTGATGTGTGTCTTTGCAGATAGAGCGACTTGTCTGGTGTGATGAGATATTGCGTAACATTTAGCATTAGCTACACTGGCTTGTATGATTTCCTGTGCTTTTCGGACGCAGCATCTCTGGCGTTGCTGTGTGACTTCCCTACTGTAGTTTGTCTTCAGGCTCCCCGCATCACCAACGATCTGCCCTGGCACCACCTCGTGGGCCATGTGGGCAGCTGGATGCCCTGTAACAAACTGCACACACAGGACTGGCCCCACAACACATTGGGGCTGTATGGACCTAACCCTGATGGGGATGGCCTATGCCTATGATGGTGGGGGAGGGGTCATATTTCCTCCCCTGTCCTTACTCTATCTCCCCTTCAGTGAGGGTGGCTTCAGACTGGGCCACAGCTGTTGTCAAGTGGCTGATTTTCATCTGAATGTCAGGTAGCATGAGAAATGTCTTCATGGAGGTAAAAATGTGGGCTGAGGGTGGGGAGGAACAGCTCAGAAATGCCCAGAGCAAACGATGTACTATCACACATAATTATGCTCTTAATTCACTGTAGGGTGTGACAGCTATGGGCCTGTTTCCCCTCTTGAAGAACAGGTATTACTGTGTGTAATTTGTTGCTAACCAAACAGTATATTTAAAGAACATGAGAGCAGAGAAAAAAAAAAACTAACTAGTTAATTATTTGTTGTGTCACGTTGGCACACTTTCTGTTTCAGGCTGGATTAAACATAAATCTGTTTGACTTTATAGGACGTGTATTTTCCCCTACAGGGGCATGGCTAGAAATTGTGGGCCTTCTGACAATGTCACCATTTTCCCCCCACTGTAGAAAGGGCCGAGCGGGGAGGGCATGGTAAAATTCACCATGGCTGGCCTGCTGAAGCTGTAACTGTGCATGAAACGCTGGGATCAGAGCTGATGTCAGTGGTGAACACTACATCCATTAGCTATCTCCCAGTAAACTTCAAAAAGAGCAAATTGCAAACTTTTTATTCAGGAGATGTTAGCAAGTGCATTTTATTAATGATCATTTGGACTAGCAAGCTCATTTTACTAACTAGCCGTAGCTTTGACCAGTTCTAGCTATAGAATTAAAGTAACATTCATTTGCAACACATGGAAACAGTATGGACAAATACTAACATAACAGACTTCTCGCTGAGAGTTTTTCCTGATAACCAGATTTTAACTTTGGCATTTTACACGAGCTGGGATTCATACTGACTTATTCAGATGTAGGCTGGCTAGCTATTGGTTAAGCAGCGTATCATGAAGACTAAGGCACAGCTGAATCATTCCAGTAGAACCGAGGATGTCAGATTTGCTTGTTTTTGCCAAAAATAGTTTTTACTTGGAAATGGTAACATTCTGCTGATTTTCTATTGTATATTTTCAATGTCTTTCCAGTGAGGTTATAAAATTACTAGGAATCGTCCTTCCGGCACCCCTGTGATCGCCAGCATGGTGGCCCTTGTCAAATGTCTAATGAGGCTGGCCCGCACATTTGACGTTCTGCCGGTTGATGGCTCAGCCACCCAACAGAACCAGCCTGGTCAGAAACGGCACTTTGCCATGCCTGGGATTCCCCCCCTCCTCTACTGTGCAGTAGGGCAGCCCGCAACTATGGCCAAACACCCACTGTCAAAAGATGGGTCACCATACTTATTTCCCTGCCCACATCTACATGCAGCTGCTCGGGTGTCTGCTGACATTATGGCTCTTAGCAAGTATTGTATAGTATTTACACTCGGCACATTCCCTGGGTCTGGGCTCTTTGCCACTGGAGGGATTTCAGTAAAGCCTTAATGTCGTTCTTAAATTTATGATTTATGGTTATGTCTGCTGTACTCTGGCAAAACAGCAGCCCTCTTTTCCAGGTGCAGCTCAGCCCTTCGGGAATCGGGTTCTGTGCCTGTCCGTCTCCTCCGTAAGCGTATGCGAGATCATTTTAGGTTCTTAAAGAGAAACGGCCCTTAGACACCCAACCATCGCATCAAAGGAACTTTAATTGTCTGTACAGTAAGATCAGGGTGGGGGAAGCCATAGAGAGACCAAGAGCTTAAACTTTACAGCTGGGTGAGGGAGGTGTCACCGCCCATGTGACAAGCCTCAAAGTGAAGTACCCCCTCGTGACGTGGACCAGCCTCGGGGCCCGGCGAGAGCCGCAAGTTCACCCATGTGGGTTGGGGGCACGTTGGGACTTTCCTGTGAGGCGATGTGCTCCAAAGCAAAGGTCAAGGCAGGACTCTGTTCCTCTGTGGCAGCATCAGAGCGGGATGGAAATGATGGTGGGCAGCTCGCCGATTGGCGGGGGGTGATATTTCTCCACTCGCATCAGCCTGCGCAGGATGTCATCGCAGTTCTTGGGCCAGCTGTACACGTGGGTGTTCTGAAGCCAGGTGGGGACGTGGCACTAAGGAACAGGACATTTCAGCTGTCAGTCAGCCAATAACCCACCTCCCTCTACCTGTGACATACTTAATGCCCCCTGCCGTGTGTATAAGGTTCCTATTTTGAGTTCGTCTTGTAGCCATGTTAAGAAACGCGATTGCTCACATCACAGGTTTGCATTTAAGAATAAGTGACTTGGACGGCAGTTTCGGCTTTTCATCCTTAAATTCGCGTCGCACAGTTGCTCAATCACAGCTTGCGCACTGGAAAGCTACATTCACTACCCACAGGCTCGAGGTGATTCTTTGCCTTGCCTTGGCTTGTCTGACTTTTTAAACAGCACAGGAGTGTCAACCTTTTTTAAAGTTTACACTGGGTCATGGATGGTGACTTTCCTGCCACAATGAATGAATAGAGGGCATAGACAAACTGCTGTATCACGGCAACATGTGGCAGATACTGTGCCTGCACCGGTCGGTTTTGGATCTGGAGCTGTACCTTTTTCGCTCCAGGAAACAGGATCGGAATGAAGCGGAAGTTTCGACTGCCATTCTGAATGAATTCATTCTGCAACTGAAGCATATATGTGGGAAAAACTGTCAGTGTGCAGCTCGTGGGGGTGACTACATTTCTGGGGTTATTCCATGGCAACAGCAGCAGACCCAGACAACAGACCTGCTTGTGGATGTAGACCGTGTTCATGGTCCTCTCATCGCCTTCCACACTCACGTGGCCGTGCGTCACCGTCTCGTAGTACTTGGGGCTGATGGCTATGATGATCAGGTAATCCTTCTGCGAAACAGAGAGACACATACCTCAGGCAATGGGGCACAGGTTTGGGGTGAAAATGCAGGACACTGACTGGATACAAGCTTAAATGCTAAGGGAAGGAGTCTGTAATGCACTTCTCTCTACACTACAGCCTCCACATGGAGCCATGGTGCAGAGAGAGCCTGTCTTTACCTCGCTGATGTACTTCTCCATGAAATCAATTGTGCTGATGCTTCTGAACTGTTGCTCAAACACATCAATCTGTAAGTAGGACAGGATGGGGGAATGAGAGAGACTCCTAACAGAATTATACCCCCACATACAGCAGCTACCATCCTGGGATTCGTACCCTATAGATCAGTGTCTCTCAACCTGGTCCTCAGGGACCCCCAGAAGAGCCACGGTTTTTGCTCCCCCCAAGACATTGGTATGGAACTGAGAGGGAGCAGAAATGTGGACTGTCTGGCTGGGAACTGGAAGTCCTCGAGAACCGAGTTGAGAAACACTGGTCTATAACAAATTTAAAAAGCAGGTGTCTTACATGCATGTCGAAACCATTGTGTCGCAATAAAGCCACAAACTTGATTATCTCTTCAACGTGTTTGTCGTCATCGGCCTCATAAGTGACAAACACCTTCCCTGGAGGCAGCGGGGGCAGATAGAGGCCAGTAAGCAACACAAACACAGGGAGCATGTTAACTTTGTGATGCCTTCAGAGCGTACAAGGGGACACAGGGGCTTTTAGTACTTACGCTGCTCTATGGACAGGGGGGCACCTGGGGGAGTCAACCTCTGTCTGGGCTGCGGAGGTGCGTACACACTATCAGATGACAAAACAAAAAACGTTTCTGGGCAAACCTTCCTGTGTCACACTCCACTGTGTAAAAGTCACACAGCCAATAGTGTAAGATGGGAAGTGGGTGGGGTTCGACTCACCTGTGTGAGAAATCCGTGTTGTGATAACCGCAGGGATTGGGACCTGAAGGGCAAAAGGAGAAAGCTTATGTGTACAGACAGACGTGTGTGCACACACACAGAAAGAGCAGGGTTCCTGACTCATTAAAGGATCTACAGGTAACTCCAAAGTACCAGACGTATGGCTCCATATAATCAACTTGGTGCCTTGACTTAAACACGCCCCTGAATCACCAGTAACTGAAACATGTAGCTCTGAGACAACCAATGCCCAGTGGCATCTGTTATTCAGACAACTAACCAGTTAACTAGGATTCATTTCATAACCAGAGGTCTGAGACATTCTGCGGTGCCACCACTGCTGCCAACTCACCTGGAGGCCTGTAGGGCAGCCTGTAAGCTGGCCAGGCATGGTGGTGAGCCACAGGAACCTGGGGGCAATAGGCAGGGCCGAGGGGCCCGCAGGGATACTGGATCGGATGGTAACTGTATTGGCCAGGGCATGGAGGGTTGGAGATTAATGAGTGCGGCTGCTCCAGGCTTTGACAGGACAGGGACTGTGACTTTTCCTGAGAGCCCGAGTAGCTGGGGTAGTCTGAGGAGAGCAGGCAGGAGGGCAGGCTGATGGGGTCTCTGATGTCAGAGCACCTACTGTTGAGAGTGGGGTGAGGACAACTGGGAAATGTCGTCGGAGGGCTGTAGCTAGCCGGAGGGCCCAGGGGAAGTAGGTTCAGCCTATAACCGGGCTCAACGGGCTCCTGGCCCAGCCGGCGCTGATCTACCATCCTGCCACTGACTGAAGAGAGGCTCTGCAGGTCAGAACGGGCCTCAGAGCTGGCACTGGGAGGGGGCTCCTCGCCCAAGGTTTCGTCGTTCTCTTCGGGGTGGTTCAGTGACTCAGACTGCAGACTGCAGCCCTGCTGGGCCCTGTATCTGTGGTGGGAAGGGAGAAGTCAGCAAACCAGCACAGTGAGCAAATACTTCTGCATAAAGCCAAAAGACGTGTCAGTTATCAGAACAGTAAAATTTCATGGTAGCTATTTTATCATCAGGATACTACTTAGTCTGAAGTAAATCATGTGTATTCACTTTTTCATGATTATGACTTAACACTATAGATGGAATACGCCTATTTTCCTCGGTCTACTGATAGTGCTCCACATCTAATTGATCAATGAAAAGTTGAGTCGTCCATCTAGTATTTGTCTGTACTAGTCAATATTTTTATTCATGAAAATTGTTTTTGCTTTGTACTACTGATATTAACAACACTGACAGCTAAAGTTAGCTAAAGTTATTGTTAATTTAATTTGAGATTAATTCGTATCTTGCTGACAAGCCACGCAAGACTATTTTAAACATTAAACCGTCCACTGATAGCTGTGTTATGATCAATTTCTATTTGTGGTGCTGAGGATCTCTGTGGTTTTACATTTATTATGTAAAGTAGCTCCTGAGAAAATGTGTTTTTTCCACACCTCCGAAATAATGCATTATTGGAGATATGAGTTATTCCATCGGACAGTGACGATACGGAAGTGTGTGTTTTAAACACAGCCCTTGCCACGTTCACATACCATCCAATCCTTTTAAACACACTACGACCTACACTGCAGCACACAGTTGAATCATCTGGCAAACTCATAAGCAAGCAAACATCAGTAGCGGGTGCTTGTGACATCAACCAAGATGCCTGACCAAGTCCCATTTACGTCTACATTAATCATCAACTCTACCTGGAAGGCATCACAGTCACAAGTGTTCAGCAGATTTCTCTGGCTCTGCTTGTACTGGACATTGCTTAATAACAGAGGTGGGTAATCCAGGTCAGGAGAGAAGTTCAGACCAGGATTTTGTTTTAACCAACCAACAGTACTCTGTGACTCTCTATAATCAGCTGGTTGGTTGAAACAAAATGGTTGAAACCAACCAGCTGATTATAGAGTCAAAGAGTACTGTTGGTTAGTTGAAACAAAATCCTGGTCTGGATTTTTACTCTCTGGACCTGAATTACCCACCTCTGCTTAATAATCCAACATGGCAGAAAGGCAGGGTGACACGTCAAAAGAACCATACAACAGAGGCAGCCTGTGCAGCTCCAGCCAGCATATTACATTTAAGATATAATGTTTCACTTGCACACCAAACAATTTTTTAAGTTAAGGAGCCTGCAAAAACAGATTAAAATTTCCACAAACCCCGCTGCCTACACCCATGCATCCTGTGTATTTGAGAACGTACATTCACAGCCACGTTCAACAGCTAACTCCTGCTCACAGTCACCACACCGATGGTTATCTACGAACACGCGCACATTTCGCCGATACAGATCTGCACGAAAGATGATCAACTCAGCAGAAACCGGAACTTTAATGGCAGGGATGAGGGAAAGGAGGGAAAAACATCTCGCTTACAAATCACAATTCTTTGGGGTAACTATTTAGAATTAAAAACCGATTTTTAAATATCACTCTCCAAATATCACTATATCGTAGTTTACCGTGATTGTTGTTTGCACACCGTTAAAGTTGCACACAGTCTGATTTCGTTAAGGAACTGACACGCAGGAGTCTGGGAAGGTGCTATCATGAATGAGTAAGCGTCTGCAGAGACTTTCCCAGTACTATCAATTCAAATGCAAAGTTTGGAGTCTACAGAACAACTGTACTCATGTCTAGGTGTCCGTTATCCGCAAGATTTGTCATGGTTAAGTTAAATACGGTGGTAATACCACTAACATTCGCATGCATCTTTCCCGACACCATCCCCAGTTGGACGACCGCAAACCCGCAGCTGCGTGATGTAATTTTTACACCCTGCTCGTTCTCAGTAGCATAAGTACTGTACATAGCAAAGGCGATTACCCTATTGGCCCTAATATAAGACGACCCCCCACTTTTTGGCAACTATCTTTAGAAAAAATTTTTGGAATACCAAATCTTACCTTTATAAAACAAAAATAATATTTTTTGACAAGAACATACAAGTTAACCAGCAATCGGATTACAATAAGTGTCAAACAGCAAACATAAAAAAAAAAATTATAGGGGGGAGGGGGCAAATATTACAACCCTTGAGGGCGCAGAATGTCGTTTTTGATGCAGCAGACCCACATGAAGACGGTAAAAAAAAAACGTATTGTGGAGAAGGGTTGAGCCACATTAATACAAGATATGACAGCTCTTTTTAAATGATTGTTACTATCTTTACTAACAGCCACTATCGGTTTGATACTAGCAGTGGCACAGCCAGGGAAGCCAACAATTTACAGACACTCAGGGATGCACGCTGAACACACTCATTGCCAGTGCTGCCAGCTCTCCCGCATCTGGTGTGACAATCACGCTTTCAGCTCTTCAGCAAAAAATAAAATAAACCACTCTGAAAATGCAACGCATATCGAAATGGCAAAGCAAATATCGATGTAATGTCGAATGAGGAAGTCTCCCCACCCCTGTTTAATGGTATGAATCTCGCCAAAGCCTTTGAAACTCAACAGCAGGACTGAACTTGCGCCATTTCTCCAGGACTCAGAGGCCAGGTACCGAAACGTTCAAGAAGAGTCTGGCCGCTCTGCCACAACGGGAATCGCTTCCTGATTGCGATATAAAATTGTAATAATAATTATTAAGAAAATATTTAACTAGGGATATCCACTTCCCTCCTTACCACTTTTCAGCCAAAATACCAATACAAAAATGCTTCCGAAATTCAGGTGCTTTATTTTTTCAAGTGCAAACACTTCATGACATAGTATGGAAGCCCATAAACGCCATCTGGAGTACAAAAAAAAAACAACAACACACATTTCTCTCAGAATTCTGAGTTATTAAGTTGAAATTCAGACTTATCCTAACAAACCTAACTTTATTTCTTGTAATTAATTGTTTGAAAAGAACTCGCAAACAACAAGTATCCGGAGCCATCACTTCTGCTCCCGCTTTAATGGTTCCATACAATGCGAGTACAGTAGCAGACAGGAACTAAGGCTACAATGTCTAAGTTTGCTCTGTCCCGGCATTTTAATATTTCCAGTTGTGTGTGTGTGTGTGTGTGTGTGTGTGTGTGTGTGTGTGTGTGTGTGAGAGAGAGAGAATGGTAGCCTACATTTAAACTTGCAATGATAATTATCCTGTTATCATTAACCAGGAGTTAAATGAAAAAGGGGCAATAAAACTTATCGTTCGCATAATCAGGTGTGGTACATGTAACGTTAATGCTCCGCGTATTAGACGCACAAGACCGTGTCGCAGCCAATAATTAAATACCTACCGTAAAAGTCACATGCATGGAACTGTAAAAACCAATGATTTTTCCGTTATTTATGTAATAACATCTGATAAAGTAATAACTTACCAATACTGTAGTAACATTTCTTAATCAAAAACGTATCACATTATTACTTTATCGATTTTTACTACAAAATTATTACATTATTTTATATACATTATTTATTATTACTACATTCATGGTAGTTATATTATTGGCTGCTACAGACCCTAATAAGCGTGACATCGCACAAAATATATGTTCTAATTACAGTCGGTAAAATATCAAACGTGTTAGTTAATTGAGTCTTTCAAGATGCTGGAAGTCCTACACAAACATTGGCATCACAAGAATAACTGAGTGACTCAATCCAAGGCAAAAGAGACAGTATTAGTGCCGCCCTGTTTTATTGCTTTCAAAGTGTGGCGAGCTAACAAGAAATCCAAACTACCTGCCAGCAGATTATATTATGTGAATAACGCGTGTTTGGGATATATTCCTAAATAGCATCCTGCAGAGGGGGTGACGCTGCCTGATTGGCTAAAAAAAAAAAAGGTCAGAATTTCGACTTGTGTTTTTTTCTACTCCAGATGGTGGAAACAGGCTTCCATAACTTAGTTTCACACTGAAAACTTTGTAACATTCTTTTTCAGACACTCTATTGTTAGATGAGCTTTGTTTGGCAATAGTTTATTTCGGGTAACTGAATCTCCTTTTTGGTTTTATGTGTTAGTGCGATGTCATAATCCTGCAGCCCTAAATATATATTTATCTATGTAATGAATTCTATCATATCACAAACAAGGTGGGTAAACAACATCCTCTCTATCATACCATACTCATGACCAGAGAAGGACATAAAAAGTACTCTGACAACTACATTTTCAAACTTGACATTACAGACATTACATTAAGATTATTTATTCATTTCACCTTACTTACATGGTAACTACCGTCCTTCGACTGCATATTCCACCATCGATTACGTAGTCACACGGAAGTAAACTTCTAGTTCGACCTACACAACTTAACGACAGTGTTTGCGAACGTTCGTTCAAACTATGGATTCGGGAACCACCTGCGTCGTACTTGCATAGCTCCAGTTAGCGAATTACGTTAGCAACTACGCTTTTGGGAAACGCTCCCCGGGACGAGAAACGCAAGGCTCCTGCCTGCTCTCCGCGCCGTTTTCAACCAGCGGCTGAAAGGGCAAGCGAAGACACATCAAAAATACACTAAGAACAAAAATACCATTCAGGAGAAACACACACACAAGCAGAGCTCCTCAAGGTATTAAGCCGTCAGCACGTCTGTCAAAATACATTGGGCCTCAGATCCCTGGGGGTGAAAACTGAAAGTTACCATAAGCAGCATTTACACGGAGAATAACAGACCATAATTATACTTAAAGAGCAGAATAGAGACTCTGCCTGCCCTTCCTTTCAAAAAGGTAATTCCAGTAATTGGCAAGGCTGGTATCAGAGCTAGAAGCAAAAGACAATTAATCCACAGAAGAACAGGCTCTGACGTGCCCAGCTCCTGCTTCACACCACCCCAACCCGCCGCAGCACTCAGCTGGCCTGGAAACCACTGGGCTTCAACGGACGCTGCCGGGCGCCTGTCTAGCAGCAGGACTCAGAAACCGAAAGTGTAAAGTCTGTTTTCGATGTCACACAGGTAGTCTATGAAACCGCACAGATCAGCAGTTTGATAACGACACCCAGTTGACTTAAAATCAGGCTGCAGCCTGGTAACGTGATAGACGCACATCCGCTCGCACTGAAGCCTCCCGAGTCAGCTGGAGAGGCCTCCCCACCATGATGGCCATGCGTTGATCCCTACGCCACGACTCACCAAATGTAACCAGACACGAGGAAGGGGGGAAAGAAGGAGGGGGAAAAAAAAAGTGCATACCCCATTTCACAGGATGGTAGCCCCCCACTCCCCCCCGTGATGTACATGGGGCCTTTTGATTTATCTTGCAAAGTGTGTGTGTGTGGGGGGAAAGGATGCAAATTAGGCATAGCACACTTTAGGGGTGGCATCTAGGACATCCCACGAAACACAGGAACATACATGTCTAAACGCAGTGTTCTGGCTGGGATGTCAAATTGAACCATATGAAGAAAAGAAATCTGGTGGCAGCAACCGTTTTTAGTCACAGTAACGTCCCCGTGTCAGGGGCTGACACAAAGGAGACGAAAACAAGGAACCGGGTTCTCCGCGCGCCACCCAGAAACCCTGGCGGCCGTGACGCTACCTGTAGTGCTGTGCAGGGTCTGAGAAGTCCAGAGTCGGGAGCATCATGCTTCTTCACACACAGGACTTCAGACACACCAGGCCCAGGCCGGACATAACGCCCTGCAGCGAAGAGCCAAACATGGAGACGTCAGCAGGCACAGCAAGTGCCACAACAAATTATCTCCCTTTACAAACCTTTCATAGTCCTTGACTGCTACAATTGACAGATAGCACAAATTACAGTGAAAATAGACAATGAAGTGATTAAAAACACCATTGTCGTACAGAAACAACTTCAAGATGTTTCTTTAGGTCTCTGAAGAAAAAGAAAACCCAGTTATCATGTAGCTTAGCAGCTAATACCTTAAGCTTATAACCCAAGGGACTCAGTCCTAAAGATATGCCCTGTTGACTCTTGAGATACAAACTTAACCCAACAGCCACGGAAAAAACGGTTAGTTTACACACCCACCGATTAAGTCAAAACGTAATAAATTTAAAGTTGATGGAAACCTGACATCACACACCACAGACTGCTCTCACAGTTCTGATTGCTGTATGTTGTGGTTTCAAAACTGGCAAAGTATCAAATAAAAACTGGTAAGACCAGAAGCTGTTCATATAGCTTTTCTGCCCCCTTCGGCCCTCATAACTAGCTACATATCAGTTACAGTGCCGTTGAATACGTGGCTCAGATTGTAGCTAACTGAGCGATTCAATGAAGACATTCTTACAAAGTAGCTTCCGGGGAACAGAACCTGAGACCCAGAGCTCCTTAAGCAGCCAGGTACCTGCAGAGCAAATCCTGCACCATCAGCAGTGTGGGCCACCGCAGCGGAGGGCGACACAGGCTGTGGTGGAGTATTAACAGGCCAACGCTTTTCGGAAGAAGCGAAATGTAGGTTGGGTGTACTGCTGGGCCATTAAACCTAAGACACAATCTCATCACAGAGGACTCAAAGGGGTCAGGAGGCGGGTTTTCTCTGAAATGTACCATTCCGTTTAAGGTAAAGTCTGGTACAAAACAACTTGACTGAATATAATTGACAGGACTGCCAGACAGCAGTGACAGTCTACAAACTGTCCCACGAAAGCTACAAGAGAAGACTTGCTGTTGTTTTTTTGGAAAGGCCCATTTTCGTGTGCCTGCCCATGTCCTATGCTTGTTATTATTTATCAAACAAACATAAAACTAACCATTTTTCCCTTCATTTTTATAATGCCACAGGCTATTTACAAAAGCTCCACTTTTGCAAAGGTGCAACCTACAATATTACAGTGTTATAAAATGTGAAGATCTTTTCTGCAGTTCTCTTTCCTGATCTATATGGACACCTTTGCTTAAACGATTATCTGGGATTAAACCCCACATTCCTATCTCTGACGCACACCAAAAGCAAAATCATTGCAGGCTGATCATGTCCAGGTTTGCGTACAGTGCTCTTTCATACCCTGATATTTAAGAGTAAACGAGAGAAACTAAAGCAAAAAACAGAACTAAAGGGACACCAAAAATAAACACCCTATATATATTAAAAAAAAAGATTGCCGATTCAGAATGCCATTAGGTCCCATCCTATATAACACATCTGTACTCAAGTGCACCTCTACAACTGTTTTAAGCATTCACAAAATGTCAGGAGGTGCACCTCACAGGGTGCCCAGAATCAGCAGGCCCCTGGTGGATCAGTTAACATGCAGATTACCAGGCCGAAGTGCCGTTTAATACAGGAGCAGGGTCTAAAGCAAAAGATCTCAACGATCTCTTCTATGACCGCGAGCTGGTAAACTTACCAAAGCAACAAAGGAGTTATGTAGTGAAAAGTTTAGATATGGACCACAAAAACAGGGCCAAGACCCAAAACCAGCACAATCAATTTAGTTTATTTTACCCACACAATTAAAAATACTACTTCACCTTCCTGTAAGCAAAAAAATTAAATAGGACACAGCAGCACATAGACCAGACAGCACGCAAAGTGCTGAAGACGTACATATGTTCGATTGTCAGGCTTGCCTCTTCTTGAATTACGGTGAATGTGAGAGTGTATCAAAGGAAGAGGTTTTCAAGTCACTTGTTCCAGAAGGTAGGTCAACTGAGGCTGTATTTTTAGTTGTTTTTTTTGTTTTAATAAATCCATGAGTTCATCAGCTAGGTTTATCTCGACCCGAGATCAGTAACATACGGCGCAATTGGTTGTCTGCTCTCCGACCTCCCCAGCTAGCAAGAGATGTTATCTGTGGCCAGCCGAAAGCACAGCTGAGCTGTTTAGAAACCTGCACTCTCGTTTTCTGCAGGTTTCACTGCAATCTTAAATCGGACCCAGCTCTTCGCCATGTGTTAGTTTACAATGATCATATATAAGCAGCTTAAACAGGTGGATAAAAGATCAAATAGGCCTAGCTGAACATCTTCCCACAGGTGCAGCAGGAATGCCACCATAATCACCTATATCAGTTTCTCAAACTGGTCCTTGGGGACCCCCAGACGGTCCACGTTTTTGCTCCCTCCCAATTCCCTAAGACCGTCCCTGAGGACTGGTATGAGAAACACTAACCGCACCAGCCCAGTTTCTCAGGTTAAGCCGCAAGAATATTTCACCAAAAGCATTTTCACAGTCCGTTTTGAGATTTAACCTCTTTTACAGTTAGACCAGTAATTTTTGTTAAACAGATCAAAAATGACCTTTATCTTATACAGGGGTAAGAAGTTCAGCAGGATATAAAAAGGTGAAACATGTGTCATCGTCACACCAGCAGAAGCGCGTCTTTGGCTTCACATGGGCAGGACTCCGCTTAAACATGTCTGTGCAAAAGTCAAGCCATCTGGGACATACCGTTCATTAAACATTAACGTTAAATACTTTTTTTAAAAAAGTGTTAAACAGTACAAATTATACACAGTTAGGCCTATGTGTGGCTTCTGCTCAGGAAATTCAGAAATATTATATATAAGTAAAATAGTTTTATGAAGAAATTTCACTAAAATCTTCAACTGCTAGAATGGATGTTTCACTTAGAAATCAAAGCTGTGCCGATCGGAAACGTTTATTCTTAGATTTAAGAAAGTCGCCTAACCTACGGGAAAGGAAACAGGGCCTGGTACATACAATTCTGTAATTACAAAAAAAAGGTTTCAGTATTCTTGTTTTTTTTGCCAGATACGTTATATACGGTCTGTCTTAAACAGATCAAAATGCCATCCTATAAAATAACTCATTAGGTAATTCATAAGACACAAAACACTTAAAATGTAAAATATGGTAACCAGTTTGTGTGTCAGTAAATTGGCAGTAATTTAAGAAACCATACTAAATTATACTCGATAATTAAAATCATACCAGGAAAGAGAATATAACTTTTTAAAAAAGTAATGGTAATCTTAAGAAAATTAACTGACGTTTTCCATTAGCACAGTTACAAGAGGTTCTAGCAGGCACTGAGCGCACTACAAATACTTCGAAATATTAAAAACTAAATAAAATCCTTAGTTTTTCTCCGCAATTTCTACAGCATGGGCGTTTACTCGCTTTTAAATATAAACCTGTTCAGTTAACAGAAAACTGAGAATTTGCCGGATATTTCTTGGTAAAGGAGTGTCCCGGAGACCTGCGTGCTCCCCCGGGTAGGTCGCTAAACCCCCCAAGAAGCTGCCGTCTGCGTCTGCATGGGATTGCGGCACTTTTGCCCGGTTTGTTCCACCGTTAATAAGAGAAAACAAGGTCAAGTTCAACACCCCGATTTTCTTCATCTAACTTCCTCAAACGCGCTCGGCACCGCGAACGCAGAGGCGAACACGCGAACTCACCGTCACTCAGCCGTACTTTAAACACCCAGATCTGGCGAGAGTGTGACAGAACTCCGGGCGTCCAGAAGACTAAAAATTATTTAAAACAACAATAATAATAATAATGGTGTCGTGTTTCCTACTCGTGCCTTCCACTTCTGCGGTCTTTAACCCCGCGAGCTGGCGCTTCATAGGAGGAGCAGCAGGACAGACGCCGCCTTTTCGGAAGCAACTGCGCGAAGCTCTCCTCGTGCGACGCAGAGCGCGCGACCCCGAGCGCACTTTAAAGTTAATAGTGCCACCAAAAGATTCCAGTGATTTATTCCTATACCAAAATCAGAAATTATTAAAATCTGACCAGAATGCCACAGTCCACATATTACTATGCTACTTGTACTAGTCTTATACGCTCGTTAATGGTCATAATTATATAGATGATACTTAACATATCTTGCGAAATAACCGACCGAAGTTCGTTTAGAAAAACGATTTGCCTCATCGTTTACCTTACACCCTCAAAACATTTCATGTGTATATTATTTTCAAAATATACATCTCATTCTCACACGAAGGTGACTAAATCGCAGGAAAATCACAATCACTTTGAAATGTGAATTTATACGTTATAAGCGGAAAAAAACGATTTTGCCACTGCTGGAGAAAAACGAAACAAAATATTTTATGTGCGAGACAGGCGCGTTTGACTTTTCAGCAAACAGGGAAGTAGACACTAAGATCTCGTGGCTTTCGCAAGTTAGAACGGTGTTACAAAACGATTACTTTCAACATATATGTGGCACTTTCCACAAACTGACCCTTTACTTTCGTTTTCATTACAATACTCTGTGGATAGCAATAAGAAAGCATTAGAAAGGTAATAAATGTCCTTAAGCCATAACAAAATGCATCGTTAGATCAGAATCTTTTACTGAATCAAAAGAGATATAAATTTGCTAAGTTGTGGACAGTACACCAGTGCAGATAACGTCCAGTTGCTGCAAGATGAGCAAACAGGCCACCTCCCCACCCCAAGTCAGACTAGCCAGCTGTGAATATAAGCAGATTCTAGTCATCACAGGCCACTGGTTAACATCCCACAAGACTGTTTATCAAAAATATTCAAATTCAGGCAATGCTACACATGATTGAACCAAAAGGAGAAGTATCTGGTCAAATCTAATTTGTTTTGAGCATCCTTATAAAATATACAAAATTGGGTACGCATATCCATCTGTATTGTCTCCCAAGACTGTTCCTATTCAACATTCCCACTCCCTCAGTCTAACACGCTGGATTTTCTAGATGACATTCATATTGAAGTCAGTGGAGGACCTGACTGGTGGCATATGACTGCTGAACATGAACTATGGTCAGAGGTCAGTGAAACTCCAGGAGGAAGCGAGTCTCGCTGACTCGCTTCTGCTCAGAGAAGCAGGTCTCCAGCCATGTCTTCTGCACAGGAAGTGCTTGAGAATGCCGATCCAGGAAGTCCTGCAGTTCCTGGAGAAACATGGAGTAACATTAAATAAAAAAGGTCCAGGTCACTAGGACAATATTCCTGCTGCACCATTCTTATGCCTGGCAATTTCATTAAATCCTACTGTCCAGCTATCCAAACCATCCAGGAGATTTTTATAACCCTTCTACTAGACACATGCCTTGAGATATGTGTCTATCCCTAAAAAGAGGACAGGAAAAATTTAAGGCTAGAACCTAAACTTCCAAATTGCCCACTGTGGCGCTTTCAAATCTGGCCATAGTCATCCCCTATATCTAACTGGTGAATTTTCTCCTGCTCCTTCACCACCTTAACTACTGTGTGGTGAGTGTACTGGCACAGAATGGCTGCCATTACATCATCCAGGTGGGAGCTACACGGTGGTGGGGGTTGAAGTGACTCCCTATTGCTTCTGTAAAGCACTTTAGGCAACTTAAAATGCACTGTATAAATGTAACACACATTCAGGCAAAATGCAAAAAAATGGGAATTACAGGGAGACCCAAAAACCAGTGTGCAAGGTCACCAGTTTAACCCTCACCAGGGCATTCACCACTGCAGCAAGAACCAAGGGAGAAGCAGGTCTCCATAACCTAAATTGCTCTACGACCCTTGAAACTCCCACCAGATGACACTTGATGGTATGCTCCTCACCAGCTCAGCATCGTGAAAGCAAAATGCTCCTTGTTAAATACACCAGTGTGAAAAGAATATTCGTTATCACCTGCTTGTGGACAGGACTCTCCACCTCAGCCACGATGTGTGTGACTTCCGAACTCATCATCTCGTGCTCATCCCCATTGTATGTAGCTCGCTGTTAAGGTAAAGCTACCTTAACAGACAACCAGCAGTTATGAAATACCTTCCACTGAAAAATTCAAGAATTCTATTGCCCAACAGCACAGTGTCAAAACCAGATTTTGAAATCGAGATTAGTCAGCTAGAGACAAAAATAAAAAAGATAAACAAGCAGGGACAGCACAAGGAGAACAACTACAGCCATCTGATTTGCAAAGTACCACGCCTTATCCGTGGATCCTTACTGACTGCCTGACACGACTTGAAAGGATATGCGATGAGGTGATGGACCAGGCTCTTCCTGTCGGAGGCAGCGATATTGTAAAAGAAGACATGGACGCCACTCATGAAGTCCGCCAGGGCAGGGGGGCTGGGACATTGGACGTGCTTGGCGGAATCCGCACCATGTGGGCTGTCGGGGGAGGGTGGGGTTACGGGCGCATTTGATGTGGACGGCACCTGCTTGGACACTCGCGAGTAGTAGTATCTATCACAGGAACGTCAAGGGCTGGGTCAGGAGGAGTCATTTCCCAGGAGGGCTGGCGGGGCCTGGCCACACAGACATGGGACAAGCCCAGCAAGGATACATGCAGGTAGGGATGCCTCTGGAGGCCAGGTGCTTCCGGATCAGCCTCTCCGTGCCATACCAGTTGAAGCCCTTTGTGGAGTGGCCTATCCTGGGGAGGTGGACACTAGCTGCCAAGGAAGAGGGGACATAGCACCACTGTGAAGGTCACCTCCATATTTTGCTAGACAGAGAACACTCCAGGGTAATGTGAGCTGGACCACAATAAAATATGGGAAACACATCTATATGCTAAACCCTTTTTTATTAGTATACACTATTAGAGTAGAAATGGGCAATAGCCCTGCACATTTCACTATTCAGTATATAAATCTGCTGTAAACATGGAGCTCAGATTTCATAAAAGCAATGCAGCCTTCACTTTAATTACTATGATTAAATTTAAGTGGAAGGCTTGAACAAATCATTTAAAATTCCACTGCTAAATTACAGGATTAAATCATTTTTGGATGTTTGTGCCTTTATGTGCCTTACGATGGACTGACGCCCCCTCTATGGGGTACCCCCAAACCTGTGCTGCTCGAGACAGGATCCAGGCCCTTGCCGTGACCCCGACAAGCCGCTGGAAGATGGCTGGATTGATAATTTCAGGAATGAATTTGTTTCCAACAAATCATTTCCTATTAGTGCAAAAGGAGTAACTAGAAAAAAATCCCAGCAAAGTCCAGCAGTGTAAGATGTGGTACAGCAACGTCTACTTTCGGACAAAAACATAACAGAGAAACGAAGCGAACATCAGCATGTGCCAAGTAGTATGTGGGATCCCTGGGTTTGCTGTGATTCTTAGGCAGCAGCAAAAGCTGAGCCAAATGGGGCAGTTAAGTTATGACTCAGCATGTTTAACCCCTGCAGAAGACAGGCTACTGGACCTATAAGCTTCCACCATCTGTCCCTGACAGGCCAGCATCTAATTTTTGTGTGTCTAATCCAACCAGATGTGACAGACATTTAAAGGCAACATATGTTTAAAATCCAAAGAAACATTCCACCATTATGTTTCAAAATGATTTATTTCTTGTTATATTACCTCTGGATTGCCAATATGTCAGCTACATACCTCAAGGGCCAGAATGTCAAATTTTAATTATATTTAAGATATTTAATCGTATTAAAGTCAAGTTCATCTGCTTCATGATATATGTGTTACTTGTCAAGAAGCTAATTCAGAAGCATCAGAAATTTCATCACTAGCAAAATGTATACAAATTCAATACGAGTGTTATGGGGATCTGGTAACAAACCGTAGCTATTTGATTCATACATCGTCTTGAGGTCTCAATTAGACATTTAATTAGGAGCTATTACTGGAGAGATCCAGCACAGAGCATCAAAGCAGCACGTGAAAACAACATCTTTATCAGAAGCCGTGCCAACCTTCATTAGAATGTGCCTCTAAGTGCTTTAAGTGGTCAGATACTGGCAGGCAGATGAAGGAAGCAGACAGTCAGCTGAGGCCGTAATGTTTATGATAACTGGGTACATACCGTTCTTCCGCTTGGCCACCTTGTATACCTTCTTCAAGCCGTCCTCTAGGGCAGAGAGCATGATGCCTGACAGGTTGTTGGAGCGGTCTCTCTGCTGAGCTATGATGAGTGCCAGCTGGAAAGGAGATCCCACAAGATGCACATACCTTCATTAACCCACACCCACCTAACACACCAGCCTGCCCCCACTTTAGAGTGTCACCCATCTGATGCCTTTTATCAGGCAGTGGCCACAATGAGCACTGGAATGTTAGTATGATGCTGAAGACAGCAACAAGAACAGCTTCAGAAAGGTACCTGCCCAGAGCCACTGTGTACCATGTTATCATGCAGCATGGACAGAAATTCATTCATTATCAAAACCACGTGTGGAACCAGATGGCAGACATTATACTTGGGCTGGGCAATATGCCCTAAAAATGACATCGCAACAGAGATTTTCACAATATTGATATTTATCATCGTATTGTAAAATTCATATGTAAAACACAGTAAAATATATCAGATGGTTTCTCATCATGGTGACCAAATTGTTTTACTAATAGTTAAGGAGCATGTGACAGGTATAATCCAACAAGACTCATACCTCGATGGAATTTGTCTAAAAATAGTACATTATAACTGCCAATTACGCAAGAAAACGTGTGTTTTGGCTATACCAGCATACTCATCACATTCACACTGATGACGATATTAATGCTCAATAATGATTGTGTGATATTTTATCGACGCATCACCCAGCCCTACGTTACACCATCTGTGTGCGGGGATAATGTTGCAATGATAGCTTTGGATAAAAAGTATGTCTACTGCCTTGGTCCATTCATCAATAAACCAGATAATTGTAGTCCAAGTATCTGAGGGTTAATGCATCTCCCAAACTGCCGAACAGGAACTTGCACTAAAAATTTGCACTAAAATACAGAAGCATGATTTATGTACTGATTTAAAATTATGAAATACTTTTTACATCTAAAGCATTTCACAAGCAGCATCTATCTATCTGCTTATGGACAGAGAACTCCTCTACGACTTACACGATCATGTCCATACCACGTCAGAACACAGACAGAGTCAGGATGTGACTCATATGAGTATGATTCAGAAATGACACTCACTTGGTCTTGCCCATCCATCCTGGATTCTTTATCATCAATAGGGAACAGCAGCACATGGCCCAGCTCAAGGTCTGAAACATAAACATGGATACGATCAAACCAGCAGGGCTCTTCTGAAAGCAGGGCCCTATCAGCAAAGAGCATGTTCTCTCAGTCACCTGCAGAGGGCTTTTCTCACCTTTCATTTTTCCAGCCAGTTCATACTGTTTGCGGGGCTCATCTGACCGCACCTCCAGTGCCGTGAAAAGCCCACCACGGCCCCAGCGCCCAGAATCATCTGAGAGAGTCACAGAGTGTGTTTTCCCCATGAATGCAATGCCACAAATCTATGCTTTTAAAATGCCTAAAAACTGATGAAGTGTATATACAACACAAGTCTACGGCAGCATGTGATGTGGCCCATACCATGAACAAGGGACACAACAATAAATTTCTACGCCCGTAAGAAGTGGCATGAGAGGACACAGAACTAAAGGGGGCACTTACCAACACAGTGCACGATTATGGCGTCCTCCTCGGCAGCGTGGGGGTGGGTAACATCTCCCAGAACATAGTGGATGTCCGTCAGGTCTGAATCCACAGAGCTAATGCTAGCTACATCGTCCTCCTCATCCTCCTCCACATCTCCTTCACTGTCGTCAGAAGGCAGGCACAGGGAACGGTACCCACACGAGTCCCACCATTCCATCCTGCAAACGGCCAAGGACCCACTTAGCACCTGGAAGGCTGCTTCAAATTTACACTTCACCTTCTCATACAGAGCAACGTTTCATCAGGGGTATCCTGCCACACTCTTGCTTGAAGCAATAGCCCTTTTTATCACAAGCCCTTGCTTGTTGCAGTCATTTATGTAAAATTAGCCTGGCAGTGTACAGTCGCTTGCTGCCCCAGTGATGTCAGCCAGCAGGGGGCACTAATGTTAGCATCAGCAAAACAGATTACGGCATGTTTGTGGGTATCGAACACATCCTGCTTGCTTGCTAGAGCTTTCTACTAAAAGTTTCACTGGGGGCAACTCAAAGTCCAAAATGTTACTGCAACACTCAAGTTTTCAAAGGGACAGAGTGGGCAGATGTATACACTATAAATCACTTGATGTAGACTGATGTCACCGCCCTGCGCCCAGCTCGCGTTTTCCCGTGGCATGAATGGGACAGTCACCAAGCATTGTTTTTTCTTTTTTTCTTGACTGCTTCTGTACATCATGTTTTGGGGTGTATCAGCTGAAGCGGTAACCATCACAGAGTCAAAGGCAGGAGCAGCCAGGGGGTGACAGGCAGGCAGGTTTGTGGGGAAACTCCATCACCGTGGTTTTGCCACATCAGAGCAATAGAGCAGGGAAGGAGGGGGGGGGAGGCCAAGTTGAATGAGCAGCCCAAATCAGAGCTATGATTTCCCAGAAGAGGCTGAGCGCCACAGGTCATGTGACCAGGGACTCACTTCCTCCTGTACTTCTGCTCCTCCCGTTGCCGCTTCCTGTCCTCCTGGAGCTTGGCCATCTTAGCAGCCGCCCCTTGCCGCTTTTGCTGCCTCAGCTCCAACTCCGCCTCACTCAGCGGCCTCTTCCTGTGACTCGCAGTTGTCAGGGGCCCGGAAAGGGAGACCTACAATGGGGGGGCCACGATGCTGAGGTGCATGTACATTAGGGGTGTAACAATGAACTGTGGCACAAAATCATTTATTGATGTTAATGTTAGAGGGTACAACAGGCATATTATTAGATTTGTTTTGAAATTTTAGAGTGCTTTTCCACTGCACCAGGTTATCCGGTCCAGCACCAGTACCAAAAGCCTGATCTCAACCCAGCTGAATATCACAGTCTTGGTGATGCAAGAACAGCATGTGCATAACATGGGATGTTGGTTTTAATTTCGCACATCACCCAGGCCTATATTCCATAGCCATTTTTCAGATTCAGTACAGAATGACATCACAAGGCAAGGTGGGGCATTTGGCACTGGTACCAGGTACACACCAGTGGAAAACCAGCACCTTGAAAAACCATGGTCGGTACCTTTTCGAAGTACCAAAAGTACGGTACCTGGTGCGGTGGAAAAGCACCCTTATATTTGCATTTTGCACATATTATTTGCAGTCAAACAAGTGACTGAAAATAAGCTGTCCAGAAAAGACTGCATTAATGACTAAAACAAAAAGCACATTTCATCACTAGTTCCCCATAAAATCCTGGCCTCTCATCCTCGGAACGCATGCCTAATTAGGCGGCTGCTTCTGTGCAAGCGGCACGAACACTCACCCCAGGCTTGCTGCGCAGGGCCCGCCCCTCCTTCTCCACCACTGCCAACCCCTCATCCAGAAGCCGCTCAAAGCTCTTCTGGTCCTCGGAGCTGGGGTCCCGAGAGTAGTCTTTTCCCTCATAGATGTACATGTGGTCTGGAACTGACAGTCCTTAAAAGTTTGCATTATAATAACTCTGATAATATCACAATTCTAAAAATATAAAACTAGAAATGGGGAGGTTAACTTAATTATTGGCTAATCTCACCCTGGTTTTCAGAGGCAGACCCCTCTTCTTCCTCGAGTCTCTGCTTGGGTTCCTCATCATCCACCCACTGCCCATTCTCGGTCCGTCCCAGGATCAGTCCCAGGTCCACATCTTGCACTGAGCTATCCTCTGATGCCAGCAGCTTGTCCACCCCAAATTTGAGGATCTCACTCAACTGGGACAGACCATAAGCCGTTAGCGGTAAGGAGGAGGAAAAATAAAAAAGCAACCAAATTTTCTGGTTGGGGGCCAGTATCCCCACCTGGAGGCCGGCAGCCGTAGAGTGAGCCTGGTCGAGGAGGGAGAAATGGCCTTCCTCGATTACTGTGTTGGCGAGACGCAGCTTGGACACAGCTCTCGTGTACACGATCTCCTCCACTGTATTCCTGGCCAACAGCCGGATCACTTTCACAGCCCTGAGGAGGAATACGAGAAGGCCGGGAAGGGCAGGTAGTATGATGATGTGCACACACACACACGCAGGTGTGCACAGCCGTCACCTTTGAACAGGGAACTTGATGCTAACAGACACTCTGGCTCTTAAGGGAAGTGCACTTGTATTTGCTGCTTCTGACACTTGGAAAATTAAATCTGCTGTATTTTTTTGACAAGACACTGGACCTTAACAGAAACTCAAAGCCAAAACGAAAGTTTGACTAAATGTGATCAAGAGATGGCCGCACCAAAATGGCAGAAAGATCAATGCTGGTGGACCCTAAAATAAGACTTCATCCCCAAATTCAAATTCAAGAAGTTAAAACCATTTCTAAGCAACAGAAATTCAACAGGCCTTTTGAATAAACTATGTAAATATGCAGAACAAAAAATCAGGACCCAAAAGCTAGACAAGATATATTAACATCTGGGCAGAAGTTGACATTATAGAACAGAATATAGCATATTCTCTCCATCACAGAGAAAAGGGATTTACAAGCTTCTGTGCATTACCATGGGAAAGCCTTCCTCTCAAGCAGCAATGAACTGGAGCAATGATTACCGCGTCTGGCCAATCCTGTGGGCCCGGGCAGCAGCCTGCAGGTCATTCTGTGGGTTGAAATCACTGTCCATGAAGATCACTGTGTCAGCAGCTGTCAGGTTCATCCCAACACCGCCTTGAAGGCAGGACAAATCACACACACAGAAAAACATCTCAGTGAACCATATCGATTTTTAAAAACTGCTAATCGAGGCAAAGCAACTCCACTGAGACTGGCTTTACCTGCTCTTAAGCTGGGAGCTCATTGGTTCATTTGGTCCAGTTCCTTGCATGGGAAAGGGGATGAACGAGAATGGCTAGTGGTCACTCACCTGCTTTGGTGCTGAGCAGAAAGACAAAAACATCCTTGCTGCTGAAGTTCTTGATAGCTAAGTTCCTCTCCTCCCCGCGGACTGATCCATCTAGTCGCTCATAGCTGTAATCTGGGGGGGGGTTAATTAAACTACTAACTAAATTAAACAAACATTCAGCAACCAAGCACACAGAGACCCACAAACTAATAGTTTCATTAAAATCTCTACATCAGCAAAGGAAGGTAATAAGTTTATAACCCTAAGGAACAGGTTAGACTGATCCAATGACATTGTGTCGAGTAATTAAATGGGGGGAGAGCTACCTCGGTACTCCATGTAATCCTGCAGTATGTCCAGCAGTCTTGTAAAGTGAGAGAACAGCAACACACGATGGCCCCTGAATCACACACCAGACAGTTCATGAGAACAGCCATTCGTCTACAAACACTGTGCCATATTTCCACCGCTAACATCATCCACGTGTCTCACTCTTCATGGTAGCTGGCATGTGTTTAAATGCAGCACTGATGTCAATCAAAGACTAGAGGGCACCAGTTTGAGCATGGACTGACCCCTGATGTAAGGACTCCAGAATTCTGTCCAGGAGGTGAAGCTTCCCACTGGCATCTACCAAATGTTCCCCCATTTCAAACGGTTCAGGTTCCACACCTGAAGACAGACATGGCAGTCAGCATCATCAGCCTCCAGGGCACAACACTGGACTCAAACTGCCCAGTGTCAGTAGGCTGAGGGTCAGGTGAATCTTACCGTTAAACAAGTAAGGGTGACTGACACACTTTTGCAACTGCATCAATATGTTCAGCAGCCTAGTCTTGTTGCCCTGCCCATTCTCAAAGGCATCTGTGGAGAAGGATGCCACCTGTTGCATTATGAGTAAGATCTACTGAAGTGAGTCTCCTATAAACCGTGACTGCCGCTGAGGCAAATATTCTCAAAATATGCATATTATACAGAGTGAGTCATGCCTGATCAAGTGTCATACAGCCCTGGTACTAAGGAACTTCACACATGATTAAAAGGGCAGGCAGCTAGCTACGGCCTGCTCCTTAAAAGGCATGGCAAGGCAAGGCAAGTTTATTTATATAGCATAATTCAGACATAAGGCAATTCAAACTGGTTTACAAAGTACAGAAACTCGTGAAGCTTCAGACAGCCTCACCCAGGTCCTTCATGAGGATGGCTTTGTAATATCTCTTCTGCAGGGCAGACATGCCATGATAGACGACCAGCTCTGTCTTCTTGGGAAGTTCTGTGGCTACCTCTGCCTTCAGCCTGCGGAGAAGGAAGGGCTGGAGGACGCAGTGTAGCTCGCTGGCTGTGAATGGTGGGGTCACACACACAAAATGGAGTTACTCTCTTAAATACAGACTAGGAATTGCTAAAGACAGTGGGAGTGGTTTTGTACGGAGTTAAGCAAATGCCAGTTGGCCAACATGAGAATGTGGTAAATTTCAACTGAAAATAGCTAATTACAGCTTAAATCCATATGAAAATTCCTTATATTAGATGCAATGCCAATTGGGATTGCAATATGTACGACACATCATAGGTGGTGCCAGGAATGCAAGGCTTAGAAGGCCAGCAGCCATACCTAGTTTGGGATCAGCCTCCACCTGGGCGTAGGCGCTGATAAAGTCATCAGCGTCATTCTCAGGAAAAAGGCTGGGCTGAACGAAACTGAGCAGGGAGTAGACCTCCGCAAGATTATTCTGGATGGGTGTCCCCGTCAGGAGCACCTTGAATCCAATGGAGAACTGCAGATGGGAGGATTTAATAACAGAAGGCCCCCGTCCCGATCAGAGCTGTGTACTGAACCAAGTCCAAATGGACACGCATGGGGCAGACACTCACCTTCATCAGAGTTCTGTGCAACAGGGAATTCTGGTTCTTCAACCTGTGAGCCTCATCCACCACCAGGACCTTCCACTGCCACCTACCAGGCCAAGGGCAGCCTCAAGTCGAAGCTCATTAGACATTTCTCAAACAACCCCATTGCCTTCCTGTATCCCGAGACTTCCAAGTCATGTGGACGTGCCACCACATCCCTCTCTAACTTTCCACTAACTTTCACTGCCTCAGTTTACTGGGAAACTCCTCACTACATTCCAGGGGATCAGAGTAATGGCAGCCTTACCTTTCCAAGAATGATGAATCTTTTAAGCACAGCTGTAAACATACAAAAAAAATTTAACAACCTAAAGTGTCCATTTACAAGAAACTCAAGTAAATAATTTCAAAACAAACTAGTGGCCTCCAGTCTTCAGGCAGCTAGAGAGGCATTTTCCCCACACAGCAAGGGCTCAGGTGTATCTCAGAGAGGAGCCCGTTCAGCGTCGACATGACCCTGACCTCATATGAGGTGAGCAGCACATGGAAGCATCTGCCTTGGATCAGCTCCCTCCTCAGCTCTGCCCGGGCCTTTTTGTCCCCAGAGTAGCACACTACCTCAAAACCAGGAGAAAACCTGAGCAGAGAGACACACAGAAACTTTCAACAGCAGAGCAACAGTACGACTATTATTACTGTAAAATGTTACACTTTAGGACATCAGGCTTTTATCTGCTTTATTTACTTCCAGTTTATAGGTATATTCTTAAGGATTCTTAAGGCTTAATTAGCCTCACTTTTATAGTTATATAGTGACCTAATGCTTGGTCTTGCCGAGGTAGACTGGGTTAGACTGGAGAGGCAGTCCCCCATGCACTGCTGGAAACTGGGATCTTACTCCTGCTGAAGGGGAAGGAAGAGCTCAAGATATATCCACAATATGACCTTTAGTGCCCAAATAATTAATGGGTCCTGTACATAGGGTGTCTTTTACGGTTTTGATTCTTGTGGTGTATCACACTCGCCACCTAGTGGAATCAATTGAGTTTACATTATATTTATTAGATAGATGCTTTTATCCAAACCCAAATACATTTTGAGAAAGCAGTCCATCAGCCAGTCCCTAGAGCAACTGAGGTTTCGGGGCCTTGCTCAGGACCCCAAAAGTAAAATTATACTGCTCACCAAGGGATTTGAACCAGTGACCTTCCAATCACAGGCACAGATTCCTAACCTGCTGAGCCACGCACCATCCCTATAACTGAGTTATGTGTACTAAACAAGAAACACAACATTGTCCCTCCTAAAAATAAATGAGAAACACTGCACAATGACCAGACAAAATGGTTTGACAAGGATGAAACAAAGCCCAATGAACAGTTTCTGAATGGCAAGAGGTGTTCCCCACCCAGTCCCTCCCCATGTAGAATCCCTTCTGCGGGGGTCATGCTTTGCTCACCGTTCCATCTCCTGCCTCCAGTTCTCCATGACAGAGACAGGACTCAACACAAGAAAGGGTCCCTTGTGCCCCTGGCTCCCTTTCATGTACAGCAACAGGGAAATAGTCTGAGGAAATGTTAAAATAATGTAATACTACCACAACAAGAACTGTGCAATGGCTCCTATCGTGTGCAATGGCCCCTATCGTGATACATAACAGCTAAAACAAAAAAACGTGGTCATGCAATGTGATGTCTGCTCACAGTAACAAGCGAGGTGGGGCCCGATCGGGACAGCTACACACCTGACAGGTCTTGCCCAGGCCCATCTCGTCGCCGAGGATGCAACCGCTCTGGCTCTCCAGGCACTGCGTGAGCCACCTGACCCCGTCCAGCTGGTAAGCTCTCAGGTGGATCCCTAAAGCAGCACGTTTGGGCACTCATTCACAGCACGTCTTTCCAGTGCAGTTTACCGGGAGTCCTTAATTCACGCGACAGTCGCGTTCTAAAAAATATTCTCGAAATTAATAAAACCGGCCTGACTGTGCAGGTCCTGTTATTGTGAATAGCACCACACAATTTACATGAAAATACGAGGATATGTGACGCTATTTCATTTTGACCAACGAAAAACATGCACATTCTTTTAAATTATCACTGTTGGTGGTAGCACAGCAGTCAAGTGAAGTGAGCAAACTCACACAGGAACCATTATTTCTGCAAGTTTACGGCACTGGTTTTATTACTGTAAATGTATAACGTAGCCATACGTTTAACTGATTTTATTAACATATTTGTACCGTGTAGGCAGAACACAGAGCTAGTTAGTGGCGGCGAGTGTGGGGCGGGGGGGTCACCCATAACCCACAGCTGTGTTGTTAGAAAAACCAGCAGGTTATAGGCGGCTTTCTTCTACAAACTACGAACCTGTCAGTCCCCATTTCTTCAGATGGTTTTCGGATAGGTTTGAGGCCTCTTTCTCAGGTATGTTCCTCTGAATTTCTTGAAGAAAATTCGGCATGTTCAGGCTGCCGTTTCAGAGCTACGTAATTAAAACGCCCCAATCCTGTCGCGAGCTCACAGCTTCCGCGCGGAAGATTCCGCCCACCGCCGATCGGAGAAGCTCGGCGAGGATCGTATAAAATCGGCTCATGTCGCAAGTCGGCACCACCTTTAGGTTGATAAAAGGAACTTCAGTGAAGTAAAACCTTTTCTGGCTCATTTAGCTCTTAGACTTCAATGTATTTCTCATCACCTTCTGTTTAGTAGGTCTAGCTGATTGGATAGTTATGGAATATAATGCATTTTTAAAACCCTCCCAGTGAAGCATGCTTCACTTAGGCCCAGTCCCAATGTCCCCCCTAAGGCCTAAGCCCTGAACCCTCACAGACTTAACTGACATCACCTAGTAAGTGATTGAGTGCAAGAGGCTGCAAGGGCTCAAAATTGTATGAATAGCAAAGGGACAGCATGTCGTGTCATATCGCATTGCCTTGACAACGCCAAAACATGTTGCTTACTATTATGGGTTTGGGACTTTTTATTTTAAGATATGCACTTTCATCACGGCCAAGGCACTTAAGGGGCTGACTGCCTAATTTGGACATGTTCCAGGCTCTTGCCATACAGAGTGGATGAGAGGTAATTGCTAAATAATCAATTTACTCTTTTTTTGTCAAAACAGCATAATTAAGCAATAACTAAAAGAAATGGTTTGTTTATTCTTTATGGCACGGAGTTCCCCTGGTAACCATATGTTCCATGTCACAACACTATGAACTGGGAACCGTTCATGAACCGTGATCCCCATGGGCAAAGTCTGCAGAAATGCGGACTTACAGAAAATGTGCATAAAAGATTCAGAATGTAAGATAGCACTCATGCACTTGATGATTTGAAAGTGGGACAGGCCTAAAACTTTGAAGACTTGGTGGGAATGCTATGAGTCTGTGAGTGTGGACATTGGAGCCCGATTGCAATGTCAGTCTAGAGTTTGCTCCACTAAATATTTTGGTCAGCAGCCGCCATTGGAATGCACATAATCACTACTTCATGTAACAAGCACTGCATATTTATACTTCCATTCATCCATATTTTATACCCACTTTTAACTTAGGCCTATTTACTATTCCATATTGTTGCAAGTTCATCATTGTCTGTGAGAAGGTCCATGTTTCAGTCCTCTACTGTCTTTCTTAAGTGTCACTGCAAGCACCACACCTATACAAATTCCTTGCAATAGTGAACTTACCTGATCATTGAAACTCATTCATTCATTCATGTTCTGAGCCACTATTTATATTTGTTGTCCACCCACAAAATCACTGATTAGATTGTGTAGGCTGAATAAAGATACGCCTACTGTGATTCGAAATCAAATGAGCTCAAGAGAAGAAGTTGGTGAGAGAGTAGAGAGTAGATTCATGCTCACCTTTCCCAGGTGCTCTCTCAGCAGAATAGGCAGGGATGTGTAGCATTAATCTGACACTCAAAGCGCTGGACTCAGCGCAAAGCCGCGCGCGTATGTGGACTGAAAGCTGCCGCAATCTGCCAACTTTATATCCACCGGGCTGGGAGTTATTATTTCATTACGCACATGTGAAAACGTCGAAGTGGCTCTTCTTGTGCCCGTGATTAAAATAACATTTTCAAGAGGGTAAAAATATTATGGAGTTATAATTGGCTATCTCTTTATGCGTTGTTTAATGGCAAAAATAAAAGGCCCAATTTGGATAAGTGAAGCAGCTCAGCGAATCAGCTCAGCGTGGCAGTATTCTTGGCAGGTCTGAGGCACGCTGTTTTATTCCAAGGCAATGCTTCTGAATTCAACCACGAGAGTAAATTTCAATGTGATGAACTTTAGTTTTACTTCCAAGTTCACCCTCTCTGTCCACTGATCAAGGTTTGGTAGCCAGTTGGAAATTCAGAATTAGCCGAAGATTTCAGAGAATCTGGATCTATTTACTGAGCCCAAAAGTTGAAAAGTGGCAGAAATATTAATATTTCTCTCTCAATGCATCCTGACTGCATCACAGAACAAATTCATGTACATTGAGATACACTTCCATGTAGCAATTAACACGTACTGAAGTCGTTTAACTGCACACGTGTTTCTTTTATTAAACAACACAATATTTCATGCATATTTCCACAACAAATACATTATTTACACAGAAAGTTGACCCTTTTTCAGTATTTTAGCTTCAAAAAAGAAACTTACGCCAAGAATTTTACAATTATCAACACATTAAGATTTACACGTGACCTTGACAAGTAGCTTTGTACATTAAGCTGTTTTTGAAGGTGTATGGTACCGTGAGACACGTGTTATGGCTGAAATACCTCTGCGATGTTTGTATTACGCGTCACATACGTAGAATCACGTTACTAAGGCACATCACACAAAGTTACAAGCTGGCAATTTGCTTGTCCAAAATTACAGCAAAGAGGTTTGATACAGTGAGTTAATAGCAATATGAACGGAAAAAAAGAAAACAGACATTTAGACAGAGAGCAACATTTATGACTTTGCCACTGACAGCAAGAACAGCGAAAAGTGACCAGTGTTTTGTCCTCAGCTTGACAGCTTGTCAGAATAGCACGGTTTCCTAAAAATCAAAACTCGTTCATCCAATTATGCCAAGTTACTACGTAGAGGGAGTCTAAGGTCCACCGGAAGCAGGCCCCTGAGAGCAGTACTCATGTCCTTCAAAAGGAATGGGCCGAGACAGCGGTCCAGCCAGCCCCACCCAGCCGAACGTGACCGTGCTGCTCCACCACCGTTTCTGTGCCTACTTGGGTGTGACCCTGCAGCAGAGAGCTGGGTGAGGAGGAGACAGGACTCCGGTCTGCATGCAGCCCCTGGCCTTGGGAACAGCTCACACTGCCCCCTGTTGGCCCAGGGTTGACATTGCAGCTGCTCACCGTCCACAGGCACGGATACTGGCTGTGATGGAGCAGAAAGCATACGATAAGCCGTATTTTACAACATTTGAACAAGGTGTGCAAAAGGGGGATGGCGGGGGTGCAGGGAGTGCATGGCTGCGCCCAAATTCAGGGGCTGCATTCAGAGACCAAATGCATCACAGTGATACAACAAGGGTGTCCCATTTCAAAGGCTCCTTCAAACGTGGTCTGGGAATGCCTTTTGCCAAGTCCAACATATCACTTACATTTATTGCATGGACCTTCAAAGGATGCAGTCTACTTATGTAGTCCATGTCCTTTGAAGGATGCAGCCCCTGAATTCAGACAGAGCCCTTGTGTGTGGAGTTTGTATGTTCTCCCCATGTCATCACAGAGTTTTCTTCAGGTACTCTGGTCCCCCCCCCACTACAGTTCAAAAACTTGCTGAGGTTTATTGGAGTTATCAAACTGCCCAAAGATGTGCTTGTGTGAATGAATGGTGTGTTAGTGTGCCCTGCGATGGGTTGGCACCCCATCCTGGGTTGTTCCACAGCGTGGGTGGCATCCGCATGCATCCCATGACAACTCAAGCCCTGGAGCTCCATGTGGCAGATCATTCACAGGCTCTACACTGACCTGTTATTTCCAGGTGTGGAGGATGTGGCAGAGACCGGCAGCATGCTGTGGTGGGCTGAAGGAGACAGGGGGGTCCAGTTGTCATGTCCGGAAAACACCTGCAGGCTTCCCGGACTGGCCTCGGACAAGGACACTGGGTGACAGAGGGGGAGGGGGGGACAGGCTGCAGAGCTATGCCAAGGACACCTGCCTGTGATTTCCCAGCAGACTCCCACCCGTTTGCCCACCTGAGCCATGGTTTCGATGGTGGATGTAGGAAGATGGGTAGGGGGCGGGGCGGTGCCCCCGCAACGGGGGGTAGCGCTCATACCCGTGGGGTGCGGCAAGTGGCAGAGTCCCGCCGTAGGGGTAGTTACCACTATTGGGGGAGCACAGGGCATCAGCGTTGGAAATCAGCCAGCCACCTACTGGAAACATGGCCAAAGCTTCAGAAAGGTACTGGCTAATTAACGGCAATTAACTCATTTATTCATTCACTTCTTTTCCAGGCACTGATAAGCCATTTGTTATTAACTAGATACTTAATTGGCATGTTCGCTGATGCACCCAGTCGATGACAAATAATTACACATACGTTGCATATATATATAATAAAAAACAGATCATCCAAAATCCATTTCAGTCTTATGTCATATGACTGCATTATTCCATCCAAAGTCACATATTTTCTTCACAGAACTAGCTCCTTCATCGGAACTACTTCTCCATAGCACCTACTAACCAGTAGCACTAACCGTCACACACACATGCACGTGTGAACACACACACATAGAAAGGAGACTCACAGTGAGACAGTCCTACATGCTGACTCTCCGCTGGAGCCTCTACCAGGTTTTTGGGGTGGTTCCTGCAGAAACGATGCAAAGGTTCATGTTTCCCGCTCAAACTAAGAAGGCATTGCCACAAACGTTTTTTTTTGGTAATTTTTTTTGTTTTTGTTTAATTTAACATTAATAAAGTATATACATTTAAGGGGAATGCTTATTAGGTGTTTATAGGGTGTCAATCGTTTTTTAGGGGGTTTTTGTGTTAAGTCTTTTTTCGACTTAAGCTACGCCTTTTGGAACCAATTACTGAAGTAGGATGAGGTATTACTGTATTTACAAACTGATTCCGATCATATATAAAACACTAAATCAACCTTTAAGTATCCAGGAAAGATGCTCTGAGAAAATGAGTACCTGAGAGCTCACAGTGGGTGATAGTTTGTGACTAAGTCAGCACATTCGCCGCTTTCAACTTAAATTTACATAGCAGGCTGTTTGTTCTGGAGTGGTTCAACCTCCTTATAGGTGCTGTTGCGGCCTCCTCCTCCTCTTCTAGGACTTGATCTAACAACCATGAGGTTGCAAGTGCATGTCCCTATCCACTGCACCATCTGTTCCTGCCCACCAGGTAATGATATCAGTGTGGGATAGCACTGGAGGGGGAAGAGCCCTGCACAAGCGGTCCGGCACGCCGCGCACTCCCGTGCCATCACCGTGGCAGCCGCACTTCACACTGCCTTACCAACAAGCTGCCTAACAGCTCTGCCACTTCCAGGCACTCGACACGCACTTACGTATTCATCACGCTGCTATCGTCCAGCGAGCCACTTCTCCCCCCAACCTGCCCACATGTAGCTCACCAAACCGCGCAGCAGATCTTCAAGAGCTGAACGGCACTCTGACCATCATAGGATTTGGAACGGTAATGCAATATGGAGTGATTAAAAAAAAATTTACATAACTTCCCCTCTTTTCGTTCTCACTAATTCTTGAAATTTTCTAATGTGGTCGCGATGACCAGCCAATCACCGCTCCCAGTAGCAACCATCAGCTGACTCACCGCTCCTTGGCATCCAAAAACGCCTTGGCGAATGGGTTGTACTTGATCTTCAAGGCAGTGATCTTTAAGGATGGATAAAAGAAAACATTAAGCTTTGATGCCTGGACACAATGTAATGGGAGGGGCAGTTAGAAAGCAGTGACCCTGACCTCCTCGTTCTGGTAGGCGGTGACTGCAATGAACTGCGTGTCTGTGAAGGAGATGTTGGTGACCATTCGATGGTTGCCTCCGACTCGGACAATGTGGATCTGGGGCTCATACTTGTGCAAGGAGTTCAGCATGATCTGTGAAAGAAGATTCAGGGGGGCTTCAGTTGGTCTGTATTCTGAGTGTTCCTCTAAAGTCATGTGCTGTTCCTTAGCTGTGGTTATAGAGACCTGTAGGCCATCTAATTCCTCACTGTTTTTTTTTTTGTTTTTTTTAATTGAAGAAAAGTAGAAGAACCATCCAGCTGGAGTAAGATTGTGGAATCGGGAACTGATGCTGAGTAACTCAGTTAAAGCTGAAGTTCTGCTAAATCAAACAAGTCTGATGCATGCTGGTCATGTGGCTCGAGTTTTCACAAAATCCATGTTTGCCCCACATGTGATGCCAAACGACCTCCAGCAGCGCTTCTTCTCACCAGCGGGGGAGCCAGCGAGACAGGGAATGCAATACCACAATCCCCCAATTTAACAATTATCAGACCCCTGAAAAAAACAAACAGTTTTCATTGTGATTGAGGCCTTTACTTCACCTTTCACATACAAATGACTAAAAAGAACCAGATACCCATCAGGGTGGATGTTTATTAGATTTTGTGGTCTTTGTTTGTGTGTGTGTATGTGTATGTGTGTGTGTTTTGCTTTTTTTCCCTGAACATCTAAGGACTGGGGCTAAATTGACTCCACACTGAAAATATAACAAGTAATTACCATAATGTACTACTAACCACCGCAATTATTTCATTTAGGACTGGTTCTCACTCAAAGTCCTGTGTGTTGCCAACACTGCATTTAATGTCAAAGAAAAGCAATGGGGGCGGGGGAGTCAGTGGGGTGGAGGGGGGCACTGTGGTACATATAAATACCAACAATAATTTTGCTCTGAAGTCATACTTGAATAGAGCACACAGGCCCCTGTAATGTGCCCTCTGAAAGCCGGGATGACTATATGAAGTACAGCTCTCTCTTTTTTAACAGCAGGAAGTCCATTAAATCCCAAAAGTGGTAATTAAGAGCTGTTTATTCCTGTTTACATGCGGGCCCTGGGGAACAAAGGGTCTCTATAGGTGAAGTGGCCTGAGAGGATCCCACTAATTGTATAAATGCACACTTGATATTTCCACAGGGCGAAGCCTACGATTAGAGGCAGCCAGAGTTCCCTAAAAGCCACGCTGCTCCGTCTCCCTAAGAGCGCCGATCTCTGGAGGAGTATCAAAGGTGGGCCAAACACACTTCAAAGTAGTTTTCATATGTTAATGTCCCTGCTGAATAATCTGGCCAAAAAAGAAACAATGGAAGGAATGTAAAGTTATAGGCAGAAGTTGCATCCTGCATGCTCGTGGCCTGACGCCCCGTCAACACGGGGCCCCCTGTTAGATACGTGCCAGCATGTGAATTTTTCCAGAGGCTAGAAAATAAATCTGTGGGGTCTAGGAATGATCGCAGTAAGGCTGAGTCAGGCATTTCTTACTCGACCTGATGGGCAGATAAAGTGCTTCCTACAGAATCTAGCTTATTTATTAATGGACAATTTTGTTTGTTACATGAAAATGCATGAGCCTTGCACAGGGTGGACAGGAAGCATAAACTCCTTGGTTGTGAGGATTTTTTTACAGGTATGAGAAGAAGAAAAAGCATATTTTTTGTCAGTTTTCATTTTTTGGTTATTGGATCATTTAACCGAGAATCAAAGGAAGCCCCATCACACACCTGTGTGCATCATGTGTGTGCGTGAGGCATAGCTAGTGCGCATCATGTGTGTGCACAAGACAGAGCTGGTGTGCATCATGCGTGTGCGTGAGACAGAGCTAGTGTGCATCATGCATGTGCGTGAGACAGAGCAAGTGTGCATCATGCGTGTGTGTGAGGCAGAGCTGGTAGGCATCATGTGTGTGCGTTAGAGCTGCTGTGCATTATGCGTGTGTGAGAGACAGAGCTGCTGTACATCGTGTGTGTGTGTGAGGCAGGGCTGCTGTACATCATGCGTGTGTGTTAGACAGAGCTGGTGTGTATCATGCATGTGTGAGAGACAGAGCTGCTGTACATCGTGTGTGTGTAAGACAGAGCTGCTGTACATCATGTATGTGTGTGAGACAGAGCTGGTGTGCATCGTGTGTGTGTGAGGCACAGCTGGTGTGCATAATGTGTGTGTGAGAGGCATAGCTGGTGTATATCATGCGTGTGCTTGAGACAGAACTGCCATGCATCATGCGTGTGTGTGTGGCAAAGCTGGTGTGTATCATGTGTGTGCATGAGACAGAGCTGATGTGCAACATGTGTATGCGTGAGAAAGAGTTCCTGTCCCACATGTGTGTGCATGAAACAGAGCTCCTGTGCCACATGTGTGTGCGTGAGACAGAGCTGCTGTGCTTCACCTGTCCTCCTCCATTCAGCTTGTTGGTCAGCTTGACCTTGCTGAAGGAGACAGGGGCTTTCATCCAGTGAGCCCCAAAGTTGGGCGAGTCGGGGTGGATGTAAACGCAGCTGTGACTGTGTGGCTCCGGCTTGCCTGCGGGGACCCACTCGCCGTTCACATATTTCCAGCGGTGGGCATCAGCAGGGGCGAAGTCGAGCAGAAAGGAGTACATGGCATTGGGGTCCAGGCCGGATACGCTGACTTTCAGGACCGGGAACATCCTCCTGTGGGCAGCACCGTGCCCCAGGCATTAGGACAGAGAGCCAGCGCTGGCACCACAAACACACCCCAAAGTGACCCACTTACTGCTTTGTCTATTTAGACACATATATATTTATAGGACAGAGGAAAAAACACACAAAACAAGTTTTAAGTGTATCCGTTTAAACAGATGGACACCTTCCCACCCACTGTGTGAAGCAGGAGCTGATAGCCAAGCCCTGCCAGTTAGCGCTAAAATCAAATTCATTAGACACAGATCCAGTCAAACAACAGAGAATCAGCCTGCTGTAGTATACATGACCAAACAAATAACACATCTATGGTAATTTACACATCTAAATTATATTTAACATTATTTAGATTTTCCGTAATCTATCGCTGAAACTTTTTGAGTGATTTCAATCTAAAAAAAACATGCCGTCGGTTAAAGAACGGCATTATTTTTACATTCAGATGTCATTAAAAATGATCACAGTCGTGTATAAATTAATTGCAAAATATGTTCACATGAGGCGAATTTCCGTAAATATAGAAACGTTTAACACAGCATGTTGAGTTTCGCACAAACTAGTTTGTCATTTATTTAAAAAAAAAAAAAATCTATTTTCAGGTAGGGGCATAGTAAAGGATCTACCTAAACAGTCTGCTGTTGCATTATTCACTACATTCAAAACGGAAATTTTTGCACTCACGCTTTGTACAAATCGTATTTGTTATATAAATACTTATACAAATGTGCAGACGTAATGGGCTACATATTAAATTACACACAATAATTATGTGAACAAAAGCGAGTCCAAGGTTTTCGGTAACTGGCGGTATTCATTATTTGGTTTCAAAAGTTAATGCTGGATAAATAGTTTTACCCATAAACAGAGATCAAAAATAATTCAGTACCGAAGACGTATGCACCTTTGGTTTTAAGTTTCACAAGACTACAGTACATACTCTTAAACAGACTTAAGTTAACTGGAACGGCTCATTCATTTTACTTTGCAATGTAGTTGATGGATGTATTAATGCGAATAAAGTTTAATATAAAGAATTAATAAAAACATTTATATGCACATACAGCAATTTCGTATTCAAGAAAAGCAACGGTCAAATAGCATGGGCAAACCCACCTGCCGTTTTTAGTAACAATCATTTCATTAGTGACATCCATGAATTTCTTCCAAAGCTCAGCCTCCTCCAGGCTGACCTTAAGCTGCTTCTCCGTGGGGTCCCCTTTCTCCCGGCCGGCCTGCAGCTCGCTCTCCACCACACTGAGGAGCCGGCTGATGCAGCACTCGCTGGTGCCGCCGCTCCGGCCGCCGGTGGCCGCGCCGCCGCCAGCATCGCCCATATTACTCTCCACCTTCATTGAGTTACTGAACTTCTCAAGGAACGAAGTGGGCACTTTGCGGTGAAAGCACGCACAAAAATAAAGATATAAAACCACGAGAACAAAACTCTGTTTTCCTGTTTACCGACTAACTATCCACCATCCAGTAGCACCGAATTGATAGGATTTGGCGTTTTACTATTTAAATGATTTAAGCGCACATCTGAATGTTTCCCGAATATTTCCCAGTCAATGTCTTCATGCAATGAAAACCAAAAGCCACTTTAGGATAATACCATCTACCTCTAGAGGGATTAGTCACATGATCGACAACTGATTGACGGCAATTTTTTTCCACAAAACTTGCCCTCTGAACAATTTACGCGCTTATCGCGCCTTCCTTTCCCCTCGTCTTCTTTTTTAGAGCGAAAGTAGTACCGTAAAGACGGTTTTATATTAGGCTCTGCGGCTCAATTTGTATGAGAGGTACAGCGCCATAGATTTTACTTAAAAATAATACCTTAAAGTGTACCAAGCCTAGAATAACTATTTCATATATTGAACTTTGTTCTTCCTTCTCTGAATTTTGGAAGTGGAGAACCAGGTGTTTTAGTGTCATTGGATCCGGTAAATCCGATTGATTTCCATATTTTCATTCTGGGGGCCAATTTTCTTAAACTGAACGCCCTTCTCCCACCTTCTTGTATCTAACTTTGAGTCGTCAAACTTGCCAGTTGCTCTTTTCCTAATAATTTACGGTTTGATCAGATGATTGAAAATTATAACAAATAATTACAAACAACAGTAGCCGCCCGTTGGGACTATTTTATTTTGAATCAGAATCTGATTTTTTTGTCTTTTAAAACACTAATTTCTCATGCAGAGCCATTTTGCAGCAAAATTTCAGCACTGTGGACAGAGGACCCGAGGCACTAGCCAAGCACATGTCTTCTGTCTTATCACTCATAAAATGGTATACATTTTCATAATAATATTGCTCATTCAACAACCTAAAATAAAAGAATGGAAAAAAAGTATTCTTCGCCAATAAGAGGTTGTTTTTCTTACCCCACCCACGACACACTGTTTTATAAGAAATCACCCTTCTTTCAGTAAAGTCTAGACCGTAACATACGAAAATAAGATTTTAAAAACACTTAATTGCCAAGCTCACTGAAATAAGCCGCAATTAGGCTAATTAAAACAAACAAAAGTAATGATTAATAAATAAATTCAAGTGTGTGCGCTTCTGTAAGCGTTTCAGCGGACTTCGGCTTATGAGATACAAGCAAAGCACGACTCTTGGTAAGTCACGTATAGGTGTTTAATAAATTCACATTAAATCCAATTCATTAACAACAAATGAGTAATTATATGTAACCACTTTAAATATTTCAAGAATTTCAGTAATTTTCGTAAGAGACGTTTTAACGAAAGTTTAACAAGTCGAGCAACCAGGAATGCCACAATAATCCCGTGACACGTTTCCTGTTGCCGGAGCCGGATTCCATAGAAAAGCAGACACTAAATAGTCTAAACCTGTTTATCCAGCGACCACGCACCAAGGACCGAACACTCCTGTGTCTTAGTCCAATGGGACCCATTAAATCAGGACATACGATCAGAACCCCCGACTCTCCTATACATTATCCGAAACAGCTGAAGCAGAAGGGTGCACTCAGTGTGCCGGCTGGAAACCCGATCCGCGGACGGTTCATACGCCATCGAGGGGACCGGCGCGGCTGCATCTGCCGTGGCAGCCTTTTAATCAGGAGGAACCTGGACGAAGAGATTAGAGGATTAACAGACTTAAAACACATAAAGGTTTCATTAGCGATGGGCGTGTTTGCGTATCAAAAGTTAGCAATTAGAAGCGAGAGCTATTTTTTCCCTAATCAGCTTTCCGTCATCAAAACCGCTGACCTTTTGCTAGACAGCCACCCAGCCTCAGATTTCTTAAAACAAACATTAAAATACGAATTATAAATCAAACAGAAGAGTAATAATTAACGTAATTTTAAAGCACGACGTAGATAAAAAAAACAACTTTACCCCACACAAATGCTCTATAATAGAATTTTGTATAACATGTATAGGTTTACGATCCGCTTAATAAAACTTAAAAAGGAACTCATTTAGTGGCGGGCTGCTGTGACTCGGTTACTCTCCAGTAACCCGCGAAAAAAGCACTGCTTGAAGGTGTATCGGCGAGTAACTTCACTCCAAAGAACAATTATATAGTATCGTATACGGTTAGATATCGGTTTTCGGTTAGATATCTATTTTCTGGGATTACATCGTATTTTTTGGGGGGTGGTGGTACATATTCTGTATTCTTGCACAAGGGTCTCGAAACAATTAATAAACAACAAAAAATATTAATCATACAAGAAAAAGGAAATACATTAAAATGATTCGTCAAAACATATCCATTCAATTCGGGTAGCCCTACCATGTCCTGTACAACCACAGTAACAGACTTCCATATTCAGATTATGTGCTACATTTAAATCCGTGCTTTCATCGCCCACTGTTAAAATTATGTTTGCAATTTTTGTCCACTTACATCAATATGTGAATATTTGCTATATACAAAAGACTACGGGTATTCTCACGTAAGGCAGAGACATTGAGGACCACGGGTCGGGTCAGCGCTACTGGGTTACCGGTTCCGATCTGACCCGATTTACCTTCTCGTCGAGATCCAATGGTTTTTCTTAGCCAAAAAGTACGTTTCTAGTATAACTGGACGTTAGCAAGTGGCATGCAAGACGAGATGTTGTTTCATGAAGAATTTAATCATTTATAAACAACATAATTAAAATGAGACAAGCAACAGTTAATCCTCGCCATCACTAAGACAAAACATTACACACTTACTCAAAATTAGACAGACACTGAATAATTGAAACTCACAAAATAAAGAACGGCAGATGTAAAACGATTTCTGTTAAATAAAACACTTAAGATAATGTATAAACAAGATAAACAGAAGTGTTTCTAATCGTCACTATATCAGTAACAGTTGATTCGGGCTCCACGTTTGTGCTGTGCAGAACTGGCGCCTCTGATGAGTCGTTCAAAGCGACGGACCAGACAATCAGTGAAGTTCTGCGGAAGGCAGGAGGGCAAAACCGGATGCGGGCCAGGACAGTCACGATCTAATAACTATAGAATTTCTGTCTGATCCGGCAATCTAACCCAGCGGCTGGGGCAAAGTCACCGTGCAAAGTAACTGGGAAGGCGTCACGTCACACGACGGCAAATGGAACCGCTAACGGTTCAAGTCACCTATCTTAGCATAAGTCAGAAGAGATGATAGAATCAGTTATTCGTAAATAATGCACAATGCAAAATCAATGAGCGTCCAGTTAAAGACAGTGTTAAGACAGTATTAAGAAATTTGTTGTAAAGGAATGTTGAAGCATGTTTAAGAAATTACTACCAAACACAATCGAGACTGGGCAAGAAAACGGAGCTTAAACGCTGGTAAAACTTTAAAAGCATAATTCATGGTCTGAAAACACCATTCACAAAAAAAAAATCAACCAAAATACAATTCAGTTAAACTTGTTCTCAGAAATAATACACATTATAAATATTAATATGCCAAAAGACTTCATTACTTATGCATATTATTTTAAGGGCAGTTAAAAAAAAAAAAAGTGGACATACTTTTTGATCCAACAGGCTGCACTCTACACATTATAAACTCCAAATAATTCAGCTTTCGACTTGACCATGTCACAGAATCAGAAAGGAATAGAGGATCGATTTGTATAAACTAATCAGTTAACATGTAGAAATAAAGGTTACAAGAAAAGTTATTCAACAAAGAACTGCGACTCCCAGCTTTACAAACCCTAGTGTGCTGCACTAAAAAACAGCATTTAATAATAAAAGGTTTTTGTAAAAATAACCACTCTTTTAAACGGTCCAGGCATTTGCGTTTTGGAAGGCGTTCAAGTCTGTAAATGCCGCAGGGATACTCCAGTGCGTTTTCACAGGACGGCGGAGGTCAACCGGGGTGGAGTGGGCACCTGTCTGCTGCTGCTGCCAGGATGGAGGGGACCAGCGTGTGGGGCTGAGAGAGGGGGCGGGGCTGGGAGGAAGGGGCTGTGTGGGGGGTGGGGGGGGCAGCCACATAAAGGCTCCTTACTTCACGCATAGGGAGAAGAGTTTGATCATAGCATCTCTGGAAGAAAGAGTACACACACACAAGCACTCAGCACATGTGAACCTAAATACAAAAAGTCTTGACAATGACAGACAATTACCCTCCAAAAAATGCCTCTTCACTCATGGCATTTGTCATGTCTGAATAGTAGGACCCATGTTAAAAGAAAAAAAAAAAAAAACACTCGCCTGCCTGCAGGCCAGTCTACAAGCCACAGACTCGAGCTCTGAGCTCCTCTACTATGAGACAAAACACTTATACTGATCTGGATAAGCACCAGGCCTTGCTTACAGTTCACTTTTCTGGTACAAATCCTGGTTTCACACTACTCACGTTCCTGGCATCACACTACTCACGTTCCTGGCCTCACGCTGACACTGCTCTGCTCACTACCCTGCTCATAGTCTACTGCCTTTTCCACTTTTTCCACTGGACAAATTGTGCTGGAAGGTGTTTCAGGCTGTTTTGCTGGCTAATGCAGTCATCAGGGTTTTCCTTTTTCCACTTGAGTGAAACGTGAATTGGTGGTCATATGACTTGGCAGTCACATGATCTGTTCCTGTGGCATAGGCAGCCTAATTCTCTTTTTTCTTTGCCTAAAAGATGACCTGTTGCCTGAGATGCTCAAATGAAACAGTTTTGGTCCTGAAGAGCTTGGCAATTGGCTGACTTTTCGACCTGCCCGAGTTCTACCCGTTTTAGAGGTTTAACTGAAGTCTGCTGTTCCTGTACGGGCACCACAGACCCCTAGGGAGACTGTGACTCTCCTGGGCCAGAGCACCACCTGTCTGTCAGCACCTACACTCTGCAGGACGGTCCATGGATGCTGGCAACCGCCGAGTTCTGCTACGCTTTCACGAGTGCTAATGCTGTACTCAAAAAATGTCACATGTACTTTATGAAACATAATGAAGGCTTACAGCCACCATTTAAGTTAATTAATAAAAACACATAATGCCAAGCAAACAAAAAAAAAAAGACTAACCTTGCAAATGGAATATATGACAAGCCGTACCTACAAAAAATGGAGAATTTATATTACAAATACAGCAGCAACTTAGGGATTAAGTAAAAATGACAATAAAAAACAAATAGGCATTTTTTAAGTGAGGGATTAATTTGCATTTACATGTTAACATGTCACTAAAGCCAGATTCCACACCAATGGGAATTTATCAAATGCGCAGCAGGTGCACAGCTAGCCATGTCCCTCATAATCAGCACTTTGAATCCCCCCCCCACCCCAAAACAGCACACACTACAATCCAGAGGTTTTATGGATTCTTTAGACAGTGGTTTTTGTTGATGTCAGGTACCAATGCGACAGGAACGGGTTTTGTAGAACAAAGACCTCTGCTTTTATCAAGCCTGGCGTGAGCTATTTTGCCCTTATACAAATTGCCGGAGCTGAAAGCTAGAAAAATAATTGGTTGTTTTTTTACATTAATTATGTTGTGAAGCAGAATGCCACCGGGCGAAAGCCAGCCAGACTGTATCTTCACCAGTGTCACTGTTTGTTATTTTGACTATTGTCCCTCTAGGGACACCGGTTCCATGTAACAGTCCCCCTATGAGGCGACAAAAAAGCCTTGTGGACAAACTACACACAAACGTCCATTCTAACAACCATCTTTCTCTTGCCAGTTTTTTTTATTCTATATTATTCTATTGTAATTTAACACTAAAGCATTCAAGAGCATCGATCTATCCCATCATTGATCTCGAAATGTTACTGACCCGTGCCCCTGTGAGACTTCACTCACCAAGCAAAGGCTAAGAACTGCAAAATGCAAAACAGCAAAGCAAGGCCATTGTTCTTCCACTGAAAGAATCAAACAGACATGAACAATCAAACAGCGATGAATCAAAATTCTCCAGGAAGCCTTTTCTGATTCTGATCAATCAAACAGCGAGTAACAAGCTGTCAGCTCAAAAAATTGAGATCCACTCACCCAAAAAGCAGAGCAGAGTGTCAATCCAAGAAATGTCTATAAAAAAAGTCACATTAAATCAAACAGCATACAAAAAAAAAACTCAGACACGCAGCGGTCTTACGAGAGTGAGGAGTGAGCATTCTTGGTTTAGCCCAAACCTTACTATTTCACTCACTAGTCCCAAGTTTGCATTCTTTTCCTGTTGGCCAAAAGCAAACAACTCAGAGGTACATAAAGAAGGGTCTGCATGAAGATGGCTGATGCTCTTTAGACTCAGGTGGCCTTCATGAAATAACACCAGACATAGCATGTTGGGAGCAAAGTAAAATAAAGTAAATATTTCTAACTGCTTGTACCTGCATAGTGACACTATTACACTGAGGAATTTTCTCGTTTTTCTTTTCTGCTTCAGTAGGCTTTTTGTTTATACCCTGTCGGAGATGTAGTTGACCCCCTGCCCTACTGAGAGAATGGGCTGATCAGAACCTCCTTTGGTTTGCCAGACCCGATAAATCGGATTTTTCCCATTGGTTCAGCCAGTGGCTCTCAGCCCAGCCAGGTCCAGAGCCAGTGAAAGAATGGCTCTTTAACCTCTCACCACAACAGCCAATCAAATGAGGGTTAAGGTCTCAAAAAAAAGCAAAAAAATACATAAATAAAAGTCTATCATCCTCTTCATTCAAGAAGGTACAAGTTCCTGAGTACTGTCCACGGGCAAAATTGAAACAACATGAATGCTAGTCATTGTAGTGCAGATTCCTGTTGAAATATCCTATCTTATGAAATATAATTTCACTATATGAAGGGGGACACTTGTCAAATACATGACAGGTAGTGCATGTACTTTGCACCCTCTCCTAAAACCAAACCATTCATCATTTTAAGTGTCTTACAGCTAAAGCACCATCCACACCATGCACCGTTCGGGCCTAGGAGAGGTATACGCGACTCAGGTGTATGCATTTGGGGCACATGGGGGCGCTATTCCTATACGGCCCGGGCTCTCACCAGCAACAAGATGGTGGCCACCACTCGTGTTTTGTCACACATCCTCTTCAGCTGCTTTAGCGGCCCCATTAAAAACATGGTGCTGTAAGGGGAGGGGAGGCAGAGAACATTACATCATCCAGAACCCGCTCTCTCACAGAGCTGGAAGAACACTGACCGAATTTTTGGAAGTGGGGTACTATGCTATACTATACAATGCTATACAATGCAAGAATCGCAACTAAACTGAAAAATCAAATCCTTGGGGTGTGAATCAGAAATGTGCAGTTCTGTTGCTGAGTTATTTATTATAGTGGGACATGAAATGGGCAGGAGAGAGTTCACACTGGTCAGTTTATCAATCAACGCAGATCAAATAAACTATCATCGTACCGAATTCTTAGAGGGTCTGAGCTGCAGAATGGCCGCCATGTTACCAGGTCACCCAGATATCTCACTCTATAAGAAAACTAAAAACTTACAGTAACTAACAAGGCCACTGGTGTGGTCCATTACCTTCTCACATTCATCGTGCACGCAACCACCTAACCTCCCTTCCTCCGTGGAGACTTGTATATGTGTGATAGTTACAGTCAGTACATAGAACAGAATCTGCGGATCTGTAAGTCAGACGTACCTTAAGAGTGAGGTAATGTTGCCAAATGTGTAAAAAACGATAAACAGTATCAATCCGATTTTTGGCAGCCACAGCAGACACACTCCCTGGCAGTAAGAGGCGACAAACGTGGGTTAATAAAATAACGAGGAAAAAAAAAAAACTCAGCATGTGATCTCATTTAAGTCTAAAATAGGCCTATATGTTTTAACTAGAGTGTAGACTCATCACACCTAATTGGCAATAATTTGTCAAACGTTTCAGATAAGAGACTATTCCAGTCCACAAAAAAATTAGTTTTGCATATGTGGTTTTTCTAGTTATAAAAGCAAACAATTCGTTGTGTACGTGCATTATCCACACAACAGGTTATTTCCGTAATTCATTAAAGAGCCCAAGAGATTGCAAACACTACTGCAACACTGGACGCATTCCTGAAAGCAGGCTAGACCCGTCGCACCACCCTTTCACTGGCATCCTCGCCTTGAAGCACTGGACGATCGATATAAGGATAACTTTGTGAGCAAACGCCGCGAGTCGGCGAGCGACGGCAGATCAGTGGTTTGAAGCTCACCAGCACTGAACAGACCACACCGAGGACAAAGCAAGCGACGAAGCCCTTCACCCGTGTTCCCCAGGATAAGGTGGAGGCTTCATTCACCACCTGGACGGGGAATTTGGAAAGCAGAGTGAAAGCAGTTTAATAAATGCACAGGCGGTTTATTTGTACTGACACTCAAGAACACTGTCACCACATTATTCCGGGAAAACACCTGCGACCGTCACAATGTGTATACATACAGTGTCAGATAAATATAAACCGTACACGGTTGCCAAAAGCACCCATGCATCGTGCTGCTGGGTAGTTATAGTACGGATCGCATAGGAAAGGAGTTTTCTATGCATTCTTCTGTAGAAAAAAACAAGTTTCTAGTTTCATTTAATTGCACCGTTTTGCTCCGACTAAAAGCTATCCCCCCCATTCGTGTGGTCAAGCAGCACGCTTGTTTGCAATCTGCCATCATTACCTACGACATAAAGTTGGTGTTTAACCCGCTTCGAGAGAATCCCTTTGACTGCTTAACACACACGCGAGCGGTATCAGCATTGACGAAAACGACCTACGACAACAACAGCAAAGTATCACAAGTGCAAACCGTTTTCAACCCGCGGCGTTTCACTTTCAGATGTATTACCTGCAAAACAGTGGTGTCGTCGTCTTGACCGCTTAGGACTTTCTTTAGTTTGTCCATGAAAGTAGGGCAAACGAAATCTCCACTACGTACGCGATACCTTTTAAGTTATTTTTGGATAACTTCTTCTACCCTCTCGATTTTCTAGTCGCAGCCCAACAGGTGGATTCAGTAGCTTCCGCCGGTGTGTTACGGAAACATGACGTCATCCGAGGGTACGCAGGAGAAAACTACAATCCCAGGAGGCCGCTGGGGTAAGTAGGAATAAAAACTCCTAGAATGGAGAATACTCGAAGTATCAGCATATTATTAATATCTTCCGCTGGCATACTTACACAAAAATAAAACATTATCTGTGCAATCATATTAAAGCTGATTTTATTTAAAATCAATTCAAATACATTCTTATTCGTACTGTAGGCCTAATACAGTATATCTCGCATCAAAATTAATTTCAGGGGTAGGCCCAGTGCCTATACTTTATTACTATTAATAATGACAATCCATCCATTCATTGTCTAATTGCTTATCCTGGTGAGAGTCGCGACGGGCCCTGAACTGTAAACCAGACAGCATGACCGGATGGGTCACAGTTGTTACGCCTCATGGGCAATTTAGAGAGAGGCTAAATTATATCTGCATGTCCTGGGATCACGGGAGGGAACTTGAGAGCCTAGAGTGAGAACCTTGCCGCCCCTATAATGATAATGATGATAACTGTTGTTGTTGTTGTTGTTGTTGTTGTTGTTGTTGTTAAAAATAATAATAATGACATTGTTGTTATTACTCCCGGAGTGATGATTGTTTCAGTCTGGCGTCTTTCAAAAAACCAAGTGCAGTTTTAAGCAGCACAAGGGCCGGTTTCCGTGAACGCCGGGGCTCTCACCCGCATGACGATCCTGGCAGCGCCCGATATCTTGCACATCTGCTTCATCGGCTACATCTGGATTATGGTGTTGAAAGGGTGGCGCAGAGATAACAACATTCCGATATCCAGGACGGACCCACTCTGTCACAGAGCTGGAAAACCCCTGAACGATTTTTTGGGAGCGAGGCACTTTGGCAGAGACACTGCTATGCTATAAAATGTAAGCAATGCAAATAAAACGAAATTCTCCGGATGTAAATTATAAATGTGCAGTTTTGATATAATCACCAGGATAGCATTGCCAAGCCTGCAGGACGTCTACACCCATCGGCGCAGGACCAGGGCATACCAGTTAACTGCAGGCACAGCTCACCCAAGCTGGTGACTTTTCCAGGGGCTGCATTCTGGAAAGAAGCTTTTCCCCTCAGGTCATACGAACTTTAAACTCTGCTTAATCATTGTCATATTCTGTATTTGCATTACCCAGGATACATGGTCTTAAATTTGGATAATTACATCACTTATACTGTATTTGCACTTTACACGAAAACTGTGGAAGGATTTTGCATCTAACCTTGCACATTCATACATGTTATTGCCTTATATAAGGTTTCTTCATTTATTTTTGCGTATTGTATTAGCCTATTCATCTTAACGTTTCCCCTTATGGTCTATATATGTTTATGTACACTGACGGAGCTCTTTTGCCACGATAACATCGTACAGTTATGCATGTGACAAAAATCTTGAAGATTAAACTATTTTTTTTAAGATGAATTGGGCTGGAGAGGATTCAGACTGATCAGTTTAACTTGATAATTTAAATAAAATGTTCTATTTATTAGGAGGGGGGGGGGTGAATGTATCAAAATTAAATACTGGGGGGTACGCGTCTCTCCGTGCCCCCGATTCCTACTGCCCTGCATATAAACACCAAACCACCTTTCCTGCGTGGAGACTTGTTTGCGTGACAGATGCAGTTCTATTTAAAACGCAATCCGCGTCTCTGCAAATGAGGCCTACTCTCCCTACTCTGGCATCAAATGTGTAAAAAAAAAAATTCGAATATCCGAGTATCAATCTGAATTTTGGCAGCTACAGCAGGCACACTCTGACCGTAAAATACGACAATTCTGGAATAACAATGGTTAATAAATTAAATGGACAGAGAAATAAACAACTGTTCTACGTTATCACGTACCACTTTTAATTAGGCCTATATAAAATAACTGGGGTTAACTGTAGTCAACACACCAATTTGTATTTAGGCCTATTTGTCAAACGATCCAGATTCATATCTTGTCTATCGAATATTAAAAGCAGTTATCCACACAATAACGTTTTTTCCTTAATTCATCAAATGACAGCACAACGGAAAGCGAATAGCACTGAAACTTTCCGCATCTGCGTAACTCGCACGCAGTGGAGCCGCCGCCCGCTAATGCTGCCTCTCCGTCTATCACGTACAAATAAAAAATGGCATATCAAAAACTAGACATTATTTGTGGTTCCAACATTTAATTTGTTGGACATAAAATTGTAAAAAGATTATCTGTGCAATTATATTACACTGCACTGTACTGTACTGTCCTATAAATAGTAAACGCAGGTATCTTCGGGGCAATTTACCTTAGAAGGGAACTTACGTAAGTCGGGGAGGGCATGCAACTTCCACATGGATGGCGGAATCGATCCCAACAGATGTGAGGTAACTTTACAGGCAATAATAATAATAATAATAATAATAATACTATTACTACTAATAATAGGGGCCTATAATTGTTATTTATCTTTTTTTCCCCCACTAGCACAGTCGTAGCAGTGTGTCGTCAAGAAAAAAAAATATCGTTTTAAATAGCCACGAAAGAATAATTAGGACAAGAATCGTTTAAAAACATCGTTACAAATAATTACACTCAAAGCGCATTATTAAGTATCCCTGTCGTTGCTTTAAAACTAAAGAGAAATTACTGGTTTACTGACGAGCACCCGCTGAACAGTAGTTTACACAAATGTCAGCGGAGCGCTGAGGAAATGAAATGCATACATTTAATAATGGAATTAACATTAACAATACAGATGATACTTCAGCAATAATGTATACACGCTATCTGAATACTATCTCAATTAATATCGAGGTCACAATTGCTTAGTTAAGTGTCCTTATTGAATACATCGTAACAGATTTTCAAGGTAGGTTGATAACTTACATATTACTCAAAGGAATCACATTTTTTTGTAATATAACAAAATTAAACGGCGTGTAATAAAAATACGATATTCACGCAATTCAAGATTATTTCCAAATTGCACTTAAATCCGTATAATAAAATAAAGCTGTAATTATCTGTACTAGATCCAAGTCCCTGGATATGAATTAATAAATACGTAATAATACAACTGTGGAAATAATGTTTGGCTGTAATTAAAGCCGTATGTCACATGATGGCGCTAAAATATAATTTCAGTAACTAGATCGCATAAATTCGTACTGACAGGTCTCCAGTCCGTCAAAAGGAAAGCTTTTATCATGTTTAAACTTCACTGTAAGACCTCTGTCAAACGCTAACTCTTGAAAAGTGCAGAGAGCATTCACTTCCTTTTTAACAAAAGAAATGCAATACCACAGTGGGCAATGCTCCAGTTTGTGTGCTGGTTGTATTCCTCTCACTTGCCAAACAGAGAAAGGATCTAGTAAGAGTATAATATGTTTCTAACTTTATGGAGTGTAGTGTGGTGTTTGACAAAAACACTAACTGAGAAACTAATCTGAGGATTTTTAAAAAGTCTTTTGGGAAGGTTTATCCACTAAACTTATTCCGATTTATCACGCAAATACCAATGCTTTCATTTGATCTTCTATTAGCTCAGTAATAGCAAGAATATATACCAGAGTAAAATATGCCAGGGTGAAACCAAAAAAGCAGAATGTTTGGCTGGGCAGAATATTCTAGAAGTCCAATATTGTTCTAGGTTATGGGTTCCCAACTTTTCTTCGAGGAGCAGTCTATGTAAAAAGCAGGCAAAAATTTCATGGAGCGGGGAGGGGAGGCGGGGCGTTGAGTTAGGGCTGCTGGTTGATCCACTGGCGATTTCTTATGTTTAACTGGATTCATTTATAAAATGCAAACATAATGCGTGAACTTGAGGGATCGTACAAATGAATTATACAAAGTTCATTTATGGAAATTAAGCAACCCCTCCACAAAACCCTCTGCCTTCCACAGCCCCCTAGAATGCTGGACATGGACTGGGAATGGTCACAGACATAGGGGTTGGGAACCCCTATTTTAGGAGATGTAGTGATAATTCCTCATGTAATCAGAGTGAGGACAAACCAAGGACACACGACTTGAAGGGGGTGTCTGTCAAGTAATAATACCTTGTATTGAAATGAGAAAAGTGACTACGTTGCTCTCCTTAGACGGAATGCTTGATCATGACAGTGGTGTCTGTCAAAGTGTGTCTATTTCTGTCTTGGTTTAAATTGACATTTGGTCTCTGATGCATGTGGCAACACTGATGCTAGATCTCATCCTCAGACTCCTGTTCCCTCTCTCTGGTCTTCAGCAGGCCCATTTCCATCGTGGACGTCTTCCTGATCCTTGAACGCACTAACCTGCAAAAGAGAAATAGCCAGCACCGTTACCTCTGCTTCTCCCCCACGCCTCATTGAACCGCACAGCTGTCCAGGTCTCTTAATGCTTTTCTCATTGTTCGGTTCCATAAATATCGCACAAACTGTTGGAATAACACCGTAAGCAGCCCACCATTAGCATGCAAGGGTGCAACAGGCTGTGGAGGATCACAGCAACTCCACCTCCAAACCATAACTAGCTATTGGCATTTGGAAGAACTCTACCTACGGGCCGAGCAGGAGGGCCTCATGACATGACTGTGGGTCAATGTTTCTCAACCTGGTCCTCGGGGACTCTCAGACAGTCCACGTTTTTGCTCCCTCCTAGTCAGACAGCCCTACCAGAGTTGGAAGGGAGCAAAAACCACGGAGGGGCTTGGAGGGAGCAAAAACATGGACCATCTGGGGGTCCCCGAGGACCTGGCTGAGAAACACTGCTGTGGGTAGAGGGCAGTGGTACCTGAAAACCATACTTCAGTAAAAGTAGAGATACCTTAACAGCAAAATTAAAATGTTAAGCCACCAATTAAAATACCACTTGAGTAAAAGTTTTTAAGTATCTGATATTGACAGAACTTAAGTAACAAAAGTATTTAGCTGGTATTAATTGCAGGCTTAAGTAAAATGGTGGTAAAACTTAGTCAGTCAGGTACAACAGCCTTCCGTGTCTGTTTCCAAAAGAAAAGCTTGATGCTGTCTCTATACTTTTGCAAGATCTTGCGACAGGCCTAATTTTGCATTCTCTCACAATACTTATTAATTTCACTGTATCCGTTCAAAGTACAAAGGGCAAAATACATAGACTAATAATGATAAAACTAAAATGAGACAGATGTGTCCAGTAGAGTTTGCTTTAAGCAACTGACTATGGGGGACAATGCACACCATTTTGATTATCTATTTTTATACATATTTATTAATAATTACACTGTGTGCATTTACCACCAGTGACCGTAAGCAATGAATGTGAACCAATTAAAATTGCACTGCGGACAAAATTAGGTTGGCCATGCAAATGCAAAAAAAAACACCGTTGTCAATAGAAACGGTAATACTTTACTTGATGGGGCACAGACTGTATATACTTTATATGTATATATACTTTATGTACTTTGTAATAACTCAGTTACTACTTTAGTACAGATCACTAACAAATAATGAACAAATACATTCGCTACTTGAGATAAAAGATGCCATGCTCTCTCTCACCCAGACGTGATGCCATACACCATGGCGACCATCAGCAGGGCGCAGGCAAAGTGCCAGCAGTAGCACAGGGTGAGGAACATCATGTTGTTGTGGTCCTTCAGGTCCCACTCGGCACTAGCGCTGGGAGGGTAGAGCACGAATCCGATCTGTAGGAGAGGCAGAGGGCCAGGGCTTTTGCGGGAGGCAACACTCGCTTGCATGTGCACGCATTACACACGTATGCACATCTACAACACACTTTTGTCTACAGAGCCACGTGAAGGGTTGGGGGGGTGACTTAGCGGGTTAGGCCTCTGTTCTGTATCTCAATTGGGCCCTGGACCCCCTAAAAATACTCCAGGGGTGCCAGATAAATAGCCTGACCCTGCACTTGGACCCCAAGCTTCAATCTAACCTCTGTATGTGTGTCTCAAAGTAGAGTTCTATGGGATGTGTTAAAACTACAGCATTCCAGTGTACCTGTGCTCATACTTGTGCAAATTTAAAATAAAGCATAATTTCATTTAGAGAAGCCTTTTTGCCCAGCACTGCTGTCCTGGGCTGTTATTTTCATGGCATTACTCTTAAACTAAAAGTCTGGCTGTCCATTTCTGACCCCTGATCTCTCTCATTAACATGGCGTTTTCAGCCATAGACCTGCCATAATTGGATATTTCTGAGATGCTGGAAGTATCTAGCACCAAAAATTATGCCACATTTAGAATCCCTTACATCAGGTGTCTTAGCCATGCCAAGGCGTAGCCAAACTGTAGCCAGATATTTTGACCTTGCATGTCGTATTTATTTAGTTGCAGCCACATAGACACTTGGTTGTTGGTCTCCCACACACCTGCCAGAACCAGCTGCCCTGAAGCACGCAGAGTACAGCCCGGAGCAGCTCCAGCACCACGTTCCCACGATGGAAGACCTCCAAGATGGAGGTGAAGGCCCCGCCCAAGATGGCATACAGCAGCAGCTGATGGACGTGGACGTCCAGCATGGCACGGCCATGGAGGTGGTAGAAGAACAGGAAGCCTACAGGGGAGTCAGCGGCAGGTAAGGCAGGGTGGACGGCAGTGAGAGGGGGAAGGGGAGGTGGTGGTGAGAGGGAGGGTGGGCGGCAGTGAGAGGGGGAAGGGGAGGTGGCGGTGAGAGGGGGAAGGGGAGGCGACGGAGAAGGCAGGGCGTGCAGCGTGGAGCTGTGGCCACTGCAGATGCACAGCTCGCTCACCCTCCATGGAGAATGCGACGCCCAGCAGCAGCCGGTCCAATGCGAGAGGGGTGGCATCTGTCAGGTGTATAGCCAGCGAGGCGGCCCCCGCCAAGGCAAAGAAGAGGTACATGGTGGCGTGCTGCCAGTTCATGAGGCGGTCCCAGTGGTGCTCGGCGTAGTCATAGAGACGCAGCCTGGGCCCATCAGACACAAACTGCTCCGCCAGCATGCCTGAGAGCACAGATCTGGGGTCACATGGGCGCAGCGGGCATCATGCAGGCACAGAGCAGTCATCTGGCCGTATGCCATTCATGTAGCATTAACGCAAATGTACACATAAACGTGTATGTGTGAGAGCCTGTGGAACCAGAGGAAGTGGCAAAGGTCACTGTGGACAAAACTAAATTTGATTAAAGCCTACACTGCATCCAAGCAGTGGTTTGTACCCCAAAAATACAGCTCACTGCTCCTGACTCTTAGGGTGATGATACTCATGGCAACTTATTCAGCAAATGTTGCTAGGCAATGTTGCTGAAAAATGTTGCTTGGGTACTTCCCCACTGAGCAACAAATTTCTACTTGAAAAACTCTGATTGGCCGAAGGCAAATTTTCAGGATCATCTACATCCAGATGAGTTGCCCTTTGACTCACCTGGCTGGCAGTTGCCCAGCAACACTGCTCAAAAAGTTGCCCTGTGTTTCATCACCTTCACAGTGTTCATACATCCTTAAAGCGATCATTAAGTTGGGTTCCCTTTCCCGCCTCACCAATCATAGAGAAGGTTAACATGACAGAGGCCTCGAACACGTCCAGGCGGCGCTGTGTGACCTTGCTGGCCAGGCGCCCCACGCTCCTGCTCCTGCGGAGGGCGTAGCACAGGGAAAACTTCCCTGCCCACCATAGCCCAGCAATCAGAAAGAAGCTCCCCGGCAGTGCGTGTCCCTTAAAATTTCCCATGGTCCCAGAGTGTACCTGGAACAGAGGAAAATTGCTTACTTCAGTAAAAATGTCACAAATGTATGTTTCATAACAGAAGTTCATTGACAAGTAATGTGTAACATATCTGCACAGATCTTCCACACAAACATTTTCTTATTATTAAGTGTCAATTTTTTTGACTGACTCATTCAGTTCTGATCTTGCCGTTTTGCTATTAGTTGTATTTGTAGTCATCGGCAGGGATACTACACACAAATGTGTGATGTTTTATGTCATTTCAAAGGTGTTCCTTTTACTTACTTGTCAATGAACTTTATAACTCAGAACAGTTCTTTAAGAGCTATAGTTTGGGTTTCCATTTAGTACTACTTGAAATGAAATGATTTTTTTCTTAAACCTACTGGTTGATTGTTAATGTGATGTATAGTTTTTGCAAACAAATGAATAAAGGTACCATTTGAGATGAAAAGCGTCCCAATCCTTCCGTGAGCTCTGCACATCCCTATCCCTGCATCAATGTTATAGCCTTATGCTTTCAAATTGCACTTCAATAATGAACAGAGATATAAACAGATGATTTAGGCAGGCCCATTTTCCATCTTCACTGATTACAGTGGCAGTGTCTCAGGAACCACCTGAGAACTTTCATATGTGTCTTTTCCCCTCAATTCCAGTATCCAGTCTGGGATCTAAAGCAGATGTTCTTCACAACAACAAAATAACAGAATGTAGATGCTGTATATTTTGTTTTATTCTAACAAAGTAGCTTTTTGGAATGTAAGTGGCTGCTCTACAGAGCTTGTTAGATGGTCCTTAGGGAGGTGAGCAGTGCCTGGCTGATTGGGCTGAGGAGGGAGATGATGGTGCACTCCTGACTGCTAATCAAACAGAATGTGCTTTTTCGAGGATGCCAAAAAAAACCCACAAAAAGCTCTTTAGTTCAGCAGTATTCACTGAGCCTCCAAGGAGGACGCATCTGAGCTTGGCTAATGCATGACCTTGAGTTAACCTCAGCAGAACATCCTGCTCTTCTAATGAGAACAGTCTCTTCAGATAACATCAACCACATAACTTACCAATGCAAGTTCTACTCCCCACTGTTGCAGTTTATGGCCTCCATAACCGTATGATAAGTTTAAAATATGTTGTTGTACCTGTGAGTGCAGAACGTATGCTGTGTTGATAAGAGCATGAACATATCATACATGCACCTAAGTGTCGATCCAGACTTAACCAGGGGGTGGAGCTGTTGCGGCTGTTGAGCTGCCTCTCTCTGGGGTAGAGAGAGACAAACAACAGTCCCTGATGCAGCACTGTGCATCTCTTTCAAGCTGCTAACAGTGCCTTTGATCCTTTTTTCACTGCGCATGCATCTCATCAGTAGCATGAAAGGCAGAGACACGGGCTGGCTAACTGCACACACACACATGCACGTGGAGAAGGGTCGCAGCACAAAAGCGGGCCACAGGCTACCCTCCAAACAACACAATCAGCACCAGTAACGGTGAATTCGAACCGAAACATGAGTCGCCGACTGGCAGAGCTGTGACTGTCTTCATCATAAGGTGGCTAAAAAAATCCAGACAGATTTCAGAGCGAGAGCTTAACAGAACAATAACATACCTTAAGAGCCAGTTGGACAGTGACATAACACACCAAAGGAGGTAGTCTGTTCCTTACCAATTCTACTGTACCACTTCACAGATCATTTAGAATTACAAATCACCAAAATTCAGTCCATATTTCGTGGAATGACACTGTTAAAACAGAATAATCCATCCATTCATCCGTCCATCCATTTTCCACAGCCACTAACTACTGGGCAGTGTTGGGCATTTCAGTTCCAGAAAGTACAAATCCAGACCAAGATTTTGTTTCTACCAACCAGTTGAACATAAAGAGTCACAGTCACAGGGCAATTAAGTATGCTGTGACTCTTTATACTCATCTGGTTGGTAGAAACAAAATCTTGGTCTGGATTTGTACTTTCTGGACCTGATATGCCCAACAGTGCTACAGGGTGATGATGAGCCTACAGTAGGTCCTGGGAACCACAGGGCACCAGGCAGGAGACAAAATGGAGAGGAGGCCAGTCCATCCCAAGCGACACACTCTGATCAGAACTACAGATGGGTGAGGAAGATTCATACAAACATAAGCAGAACTCACACACAAAGTCAAGGTGAGAACCAAACCCACCAACATGGCCACAGTGCTACCCACTGATCCACTAAGTTGTTCCAAAATAATTATTAAACAAAGCTACTCTTTCCTAAATGCATACCCTAGGACCTCAACACCATTAAGAAATGTGTGATACTATACTGGCTTACACCTCACCCTGCAAACTGAAACGTGGAAACAGCATCACCTCAGAGGGAGGCTCCATTAGAAATTAGATGCTTGTGGTGGAGGAAAGTGTTTGGACTGAAGATGATGACTGAGATCTCAGAGAATCACCTTAGTCTAACGTGACCTGAATTGAAACAACTTCTAAAAAAAAAACTTGTATCGCTTCTCCAACAGGGTAATCATTAACAGAGAGGAAGGAGGTACATGGGAGGTGACAGGTAAGTGTTAAAATGTTAGGTACTGACCAAAGCTTTCCATAACTGGCGACCTCAAAGTCCTGTAGAGCTTAACATTTGAAATCCACAAATAAAAACCATACAGGGTAAACATTTTCACCAGACCGCCCACACAGGCTGTGTAGACTATGGTTCAATCGCTAACACGTCTGTGCCTGATGCATTTCTCTCAGACCGCCTGCTGCTCACTTCCCAGGTAAAACAGCACCGTTAGGGAACGGCGTAAACTGAGAAACTGCAATTCATCAGGAAAAAAAAGTCCAGGCACTAATTCGTAAAAATCTTAAACATCTAAACTGTTAAGTATTTTGGGGAACTCCCTGAAGGAACTCTTCAAAACATTTTCAGTCCATTTCACGTAAACGTAAACAAGGAAATATCTCACATAAGTCCGCAACGGTAACAGCTGCTTTTGATAAATGATTGCTTTGCAAACACTCAACACAGGAAACATGGTCCGAAGTGACCGTGATACCTTGTAAATCAGCTTATAATTTTGCAGAACTACAACTTAACACCAATGCGAAGTCTCAGTCGATGCGCACGCAGCGGCAGATGTGTTCCGCGGTGATGAATCCGCCCTGAGCCTCACCGGCTTTTACAGACAGAGGGGTAACAGCAGCACGGGGGCGAATCCCTGCACGCATTTCACAAACACACACACACACACACACACACACACACACGCAATCCCGTCCTTCCGCAGTTCCCCGGAACCTGCACGGCTTACAAAAACGGTTTTACACTATTAAATACAACTTCAGCAAGATTTTCCAGTGTCACAGGTAGGAATGCTCTTATTTACTAATGAAAATGGAACGGGAACTATCGACTGATGTCAGTTCTGTTTCAAACACAGATCTACATACAGATGTAGAACAGACACAAAAAAATTCTAATTTATGGTTTACGTTTATTGTGTATAAACGATAATTGGGTACTTCGTATATCATCACTGATTAAACATATAGATAAAGACAATAAAAACAACCTACTGAAATCAGATTGGTGAAGAACAGTTTACCAGGCGAGATAAACTCCACAAAACCAATTCTAAAAACTCCAATATAATGTTCTAAAGACATGAATACTTCATTACTTAATGTAAATACTTTATGGTTTGTGGATACAGTTTAATTTCTATGACGATCCTTCAGCATTAATTCGGGATGTCTTACCTCGCCAGTGGTCCAAAGGCTGAACTTTTTCTGCGTTCAAGTCAGCACATCTGGGCTGTGTGAGTGGGATCCTCCGTTTTACTTCACCGTTAAAATAAACGTCACAAGTAACGTTTAAATTCCCATAAACTCGTAAACGATGCTCAAATGGAACTAATGTTAAATTAAAAATTTAAGAAACGTTTCAAAAACCGTAAATACAAAATAAACCCGAACTATGATCTTGATCTTCCAGGTGGCAGAGCAAATTCACAGACACTTAACCCAAAAAGTCATGTTTTTTTTGGTCTTTGCGGAAACCTCTCTCAAAGGTCTAACACGGGCTTCGGTTCGCCCAGAGACGCCACCCATACATAACGATTGGTTTCAGGGCTTTCCCGTCGCCTGCAGGGCGATATTCCACGTCTGCACTTTCACTCCGCCTCTTCGGGAGCGCGTTCAAGTTTGTTTCTTTGTGTCCGCTATTCCATTCATTTTCGGATCTGTGTTACCCTTGTATCTGCGACATTGTTAACAATCAATCGTTAAATTCACCTTTAACGAGTTTAAAGTCTGGAATGCAACAGAAGATTTAATTAGACTTTATACATATGCAATTTTATTTAATGCAGTTTCTGTCCTTGCATACGTTATACCTGACATGCATCCACATTTTCGTAAAAAAAAAGGACACCACTAATGGCATTTTCAACGAAGCAAGCGCAGGGTGGTGACTGCGGAGATCTTGTTTTTCCTACCCGGCCCACAGAGAAACAAAACTTTTCTTAGGTTGCACCAGAAGGAGGGGTCGCTTGGGTCGTAAACCTCGGTACGTGCTAGCAGTCACGCCGCAAAAGAGCGCTGGCCTAGGAAGACCTCACATTGGCGCCATTTACACGAAGAAAGAGAAACGATCGCACTGTCGCCGACCTGCTAACAGGGCAGAGGTTCACAGGGGGGGAGACCGGAGGCGTCCCCGGCCGGGCTGCCGTGTGAATGCATGGGCTCTGGTCAGGCCACCATTATTCTGGATTTTATGTACTTAGGGCTGGACTAGCCATTTGGCATTCCGAGGATTTTCCCGGCGGCCCGATGGGTATTTGTGCCGGTGTTCTGTTGGATTTTCCTACCTTATCAGAATTTCCTACCGCAGCATATATTTATAGCGAACTCTGTCGTGTTTTTTTCTGCGTCAGCAACAATCGTACCATGGGTGTAGCCGAACTCCTGCTATTTTGGCTTAGCAAAATGTAACTCAGTAGTTCACACTATAATTGGGATGTGCAAATGATACTCGGTAGCTCTGAAACCATAGGAAGAATATTGATATAGGTATTTAACCTGTTTAGATATTAATTCTCACACTTTAATGGCCATAAACCAAAGGTAGCATATTCTGATAACCCAGATCCACCCATCAAAACATACTACCATCAATAATGAACCTGTTTAGATATCGATCATGACACTGCAATGGCCATACACCACATGTAGCATATTCTGATTCGAGAAACATGCGGTGGTAGGAAGAATTTATGGGCGTGTAGCTACAAAAAAATTAACATGGCCGTGCGCATACACAGTAGCCTTTGGTAGGACGTTTCGGTAGGTAGGATGAAACGACAGAACACCTGTTCGATTTTTAATCACAGTCCAGCCTTTTATGTATTTACGATTATATCCGCAGTCCGTGTGATGCGCACGATGATAAGAATGAAGAATACACGTCAAAATGTACTAGACTTAGGTAGTCCATGTTGTGGCTGAAAATATGAACATTAGACGTTTGATCCGGGAAAATACGACCAGACCAAAATATGGTCCAGCACCCTGAAAATAACTCCGCCTCCTTTAATAAACTCCGCCTCCTATAATAAACTCCGCCTGGCCTTCCGGTAGCGTGTACCTCCTAGGCGCTCCGTCCTGGGTAAAGTACCCAATATGTCTCATGGTCTATGATGCCGGATGACAATCGAATGAAATAAATGAGGATGCTCTTGTCAGATATACAAAACCATAAACCTCACTATAATCGATATGAAGGAATGAAATACTGAATTTATTATTTAATGGACGTTTATACCAGCTGTGCGAAATGCTCAGTACAGGTTAATATTTTCTCCGAGCGAGGGCGGTGCTTTTGGTTTATAATCATCATGATCATCAAGTTCATGGCACATGTTTTCGTGATGAATCGCTAGATCTAGGTTATATTTGCCAGGGTAAATTAAGTTTAATTTTATTAGCAAACTACTAAAAGGGGAGCAAGATGCGCCGAAACACTCGGAACTGAAAAACACTTCACGGGCTGTCTGAAAACAGCGATGCTTTTTCTACCTCGGAGTGACAGAATAATATAGAATCCTTACTGTTTTCTACGTATGGAAAAAGTCCCCAGTCAAAGGGTATATACAGGGGCGTTTCTAGGATTTTCATTTAAGGGGGGCTCAGCCCCCATAGATGTTTAACACATATTTGGCTTGTTCAGA
>JAAGVU020000076.1:2570982-2603424 GCA_011763525.2 Mormyrus iriodes | reverse complement strand
CGGTGGTGGTTGAAGTGGCTTCCCATTGGCTCTGTAAAGCGCTTTGGGTGTCTAGAAAAGTGCTATATAAATGTAACGTTCATTCATTCATTCATTCACCTGTCTCCTCTATTAAATTAAGAGTAAACGTATTGGCACTGATTTTGAATCAAGCGTCCTGCCTTGGAATCATTTGGATTCTGGGGGCCTTGACATTGATGGGCCTGCTTTGGCCCTAATGGTTCCTGTCACAAGCTCTCCCTCCCTTGCAGAGTCCTCTTGACCAGGCCCAGGCAGCCAAGAATCGGGGCAACAAGTATTTTAAGGCCAGCAAGTTCGAGCAGGCTATCCAGTGCTACACCGAGGCCATCAGCCTGTGCCCTGCAGAGCAGAAGGGGGACCTGTCCACCTTCTACCAGAACAGAGCTGCGGCCTATGAGCAGCAGGTGAGCAGCTGATTGGTTCACCCTGTGTGTAGTTCACCCATTGGACGATTTATGGTTCTAAAACCCAGAGCTCTCATACAAACCTGCCAATAGCAATCGCGCTGAGAAGTAACATAGAGACGGCCATCCTTTCCCAGTGTTACTCGAATGGGCCGTGAGGCTTTTTGGTTTATTAGCAATAATAGGAATGCCCCCAAATGCTCAGCAAAGCATCTGGGCATATGAGTAGAGCTGAAGTGGTGGAATTTAATAGCTTTGATGTGAAAGCAATTAACGTTATAAAGCTTTAAAAGCTGGAAGACTGTGGTAGAGTGGAAGCTTTCAAATGCCTTTACGGTGTGGTACTGTGTGTTACGGCATGTGCAAGGTACAGAAATTGGGCTCTGTGTGTGTGTGTGTGTGTGTGTGTGTGTGTGTGTGAGTTAAATTAGAGCAGTGTGGGGTGATGGGTTGCATATTTGGGGTGCATCCCGGCTGGTGGGCTGAATGACTGTCCTGGTAAACCCAGATGAAGTGGGCAGAGGTCGTGCAGGACTGCTCCCGTGCGGTGGAACTGAACCCACGCTACATCAAGGCGCTGTTCCGCCGGGCCAAGGCACAGGAGAAGCTGGACAACAAGAAGGAGTGTCTGGAAGGTGAGCAGCTTTGGGGGGGGCAGCGGTGCATAATCAGGAAACATGCCACAATGTCAGAAACGAGGCCTGTCTCGTTGATATTCCACAGAACCCCTGGCAGCATTTTCAGTGGAACAATCAGGGACCTTAGACTTACACGACCTAAACACGATAACCCTCGCAATGTAGTACGTTTCTCCTAATATCGCTCCTGACAGACTGGTTGCGTCCCAGTCCACATGGAGCCCTCAGATCAGACCTTCACAGCCCCGTTCTTCTTACTTGTACACTTCAACCCCCCCCCCCCCCAGATGTGACTGCAGTGTGCATCCTCGAGGCCTTTCAGAACCAGCAGAGCATGCTGCTGGCCGACAAGGTGCTGAAGCTCCTGGGCAAGGAGAAAGCCAAGGAGAAGTACAAGGTACTGCGCCTCCTGCAGACCCATGTGCGCCTCTTCAGTTATTCCCAGAAAGCTGCTATGCTGCATTTCCCATGACGGCCGACTGACCTGCCCCCACCCTACCCCCCTTGTGTAGAACCGCGAGCCGCTTATGCCCTCCCCCCAGTTCATCAAGTCCTACTTCAGTTCCTTCACTGAGGACATCATCTCACAGCCCCTGCAGAAGGGCGAGAAGAAAGACGAAGACAAGGACAAGGAGGGGGAGGCAGCCGAGGTCGCGGCAAGGTGAGGAACCTGCAGGGGGCGCTCCGTGGAAGAAAAAGGGTGCTGCTGGAAATCTTTGTCTTCATACTTCTTTTTTTTTTATTATTACTGATTATTGATGGTTTTGATTAGTTGTTGCAGCCCAACAGGAGACATCAATTAAAGAGGTTGAGGAAATTTTTATACCCCCAGCTAGGATGGTAAACGTTGCGTATTTTTGTGTGGTGAGCCATGTTCATGTGCGCTCCTTGGTCTGGCAGTGACCCTGCCCCCAATAAAGGCCCCTTCTCCTACTCTTTTCTGTCGCTTCTTCCCCAGCTCTGGTTACCTGAAGGCCAAGCAGTTCATGGATGAGGAGAACTATGACAAGATCATCAGTGAGTGCACGAAGGAGGTGGATTCGCGGGGGCGGCACACGGCTGAGGCCCTGCTGCTACGCGCCACCTTCTACCTGCTGATCGGCAACGCCAGTGCCGCCCAGCCCGACCTGGACCAAGTCATCAACATGGAGTCTGCCAATGTCAAAGTGAGCAGCCAGGTCTTGGGGGGGCATCCATCCTCTTAGAGCCTGATGGCAGTTTTGGCGTGTCCTCGTTCCATCAGCGGTTAACGTCTCTCCCCTGGGGGTTGGTATACCTCCCACTCCGCTTCTCCAGCTCCGGGCCAATGCCCTGATCAAGAGGGGCAGCATGTACATGCAGCAGCAGCAGCCCCAACTCTCCACGCAGGACTTCAACATGGCCGCTGAGATCGACCCCCAGAATGCCGACGTCTATCACCACCGGGGACAGGTGCGGCTGCTTTCCTGTGGGGAGGTGGGCTTTTCTGTTGGCCAGCTAACATTCTGCAGCCCTGACATGCTCATTTACATTGTGAATTCTCAGTAAGGGACAACATGAAAACTGCTATACAAAGTTGCTATATTTAAGTTAACCTTAAGTGTAGCCCCGTGTTTCCCCAAGCAAATAATTGATACTTTATCAATCCCCATTAGGAAATTCCTTTTACACCCCCCAAACTTGCTCTCTGTAGGTGAGAGCAAGCTGTCCGTGAAGGGCAGCCACCCAGAGCAGCACCCAGGTAGATGGGGTTTAAGGGTCTTGCTGAGGCCGGGCTTGAACCAGCGACCTTCTGGTCGCAAGCACAGCAGCTTAGCCCACTGAATCACATGCTGATGATGTTTGACATGATGTTTGCCTAGCTTAAAGATAGCAGACTTGTAGCCCATTGACTGCCTTGTGGGTCGAGCTTATTAATCATTGCGCCACCTGCTGGCCCGGCTGAGGAACAGCAAGGTGATCCATGTGCCCTAACGTCACATGTGTCCCTGCAGCTGAAGATCCTGCTGGACCAGGTGGAGGAGGCCGTAGCAGACTTCGACAAGTGCATCAGCTTGCGGCCTGACTCTGCCTTGGCACAGGCACAGAAGTGCTTCGCTCTGGTGAGCAGGCCGCCTCCACCCCCACCCATGTATCCCAGCAGGCACGGCTATGCACGTCCGTTTTGCTTTTCCTTTCAATTTAATCCCTTCTGACTCATCCCCTATTTGTGGGTAATAGTTATCTTTACAATTTGCACTAAAAATTAATGATGGAGGACATTGAGTTATACTTCATTTTGTCCACATTTGTAGCCCAACATTATTATTGTGTTTTCTGCTGTTTTTGGGTGGGGCACTGAGGGGCGATTGGGTGGGGCTGACCATATTGTGCTCTTCCCCTCGTTTGTAAGCCAGACTTCGGAAGCTGTCTGTCAGTGTTGTACCCATTTGTCCCATAGGTGTTTGCAACATTGAGGCCTTGTGCTGACCGCTGCACGTTTGCATATTATCTTGGCGTATTTTTCATTCGGAGTGGTCCCCTTAGCATTGGCATTCGGAGATGTGTGGCTGTGTAATAACACACACCTGTGTGTCTGCTAGCTGCATGCTTTCTGTGCTTCAGTACAGGCAGGCGTACACAGGGAACAATGCCTCCCAGGTGCAGATAGCCATGGAGGGCTTTGAGGACGTTATCAGGAGATTCCCCAAGTGCGCCGAGGGATACGCGTTGTATGCACAGGTACCCATCCACAGAGCCCAGATCCTTGCCGTCACATGCTTCCGCCATGAGTTGGCTTGGACCAGTGGCCGTTTTAGTTCCAACCTGTTCGGTTTCCCTCCTTGCGCTGCAGGCCTTGACAGACCAGCAACAGTTCGGGAAGGCAGATGAGATGTATGACAAATGCATTGAGCTGGAGCCGGACAATGCCACCACATACGTCCATAAAGGGTCAGTGGCTGTGACTACAGTGGGCACTGGAGGTGGGGGTGGGGCGGTGTGTGGGTGGTGCTGACACTTGAGGTCATGCATCTTCAGGCTTCTACAGCTTCAGTGGAAGCAGGACCTGGACCTTGGCCTGGAGCTGATCAGCAAAGCCATTGAGATCGACAGCAAGTGTGACTTTGCGTACGAGACCATGGGAACCATCGAGGTGCAGAGGTGAGTCCTTTAGCCAGTTTGTTTGGTTTCTCCTAGACGAGCATCCCGTGGCCTCCTGGCCCGACCCCTTCTCACTGTCGTCCTCGCAGGGGAAACCTGGACAAGGCCATCGATATGTTCAACAAGGCCATCAACCTGGCCAAGTCCGAGATGGAGATGGCCCACCTGTACTCGCTGTGCGATGCGGCCTATGCCCAGACCGAAGTGGCCAAGAAGTACGGGCTGAAGCCCCCGACACTGTAACTGCCCCCCTACCCCCACCCCACATGACCTCCTCTCCTTATTGGTCAGGCTCCACTGCTGGGGCCGGCCCCCTCTGATTACTGCTACTGGTCTTTTTTGTTTTGTTTTGTTTTTTTTTTTAAATTTTGTAAAAGATGGTGAATGATTACTAAATAAACAGGACGAGCTCCGTGATTGTGTAATTTACGTTTGTTGATTTTGCTCCATGTGGGAGTTTTGGCGCATCATTGATGTGCAGCTCTGACAGCTGTCTGTCTGTGTGGTGCGCTCTTGAGTCGTCATAAGGTGACTGCGCTCCCACACACACACTGCCTCTCCAGTCTCATATTTAGGCCCAAACCTCTTCAGTCTTCCAACTGTCAACTGTGTAGCATTCTTGTGGCTTGATTCTTTTTCCATAAAGGGCTCTGTTTCAAGTTGAATCTGATTGGTCAGCTGGCTTGTTTGTTGATTGGTTGATAAAAACACCCACTATCCTGGACACTCCCCTTGAGCTGTCCTGAGGAGTCATGCAGAGCCATATGTGATGCTGCAGTTTGCCTGTCATGAAGGCATTAAATAATCTGAAACAACTTAATTTGTAACACTAAAAATTTTAGTGCACAAAAAGGAACATTTTCTTAATTTGGAAGTATTCTTGTTCCTATTTTTAAAAGGAAATGAAAAATCTGACATAAAGCGTATGTTGTGCTGTCATTTGATCCTTTTGTTCAGTATTTCGTGTAATGGAAAACTGCATAAACAAAACTGTTTCTAATTGCGTCTTGGTGGATTTGCTGAAATATGAATGCTGTCAGCCCAGTTTTAGGCTCAGGCAGAGCCCCCGTCCCCAAGCTGGTGAAGTGACACAGGAGGTTCCGAGGTTTTGGTTTCCTGACATTATCACTGTTAAAAGTATCATAACTGTGTTTCTTATATTTTTGCATTTGCAGGTTGTATAAGTGTGAACAAAGGAGGTTATAAGATTTTACGTAAGAAGTATATGAAAATAAAAAATGTCTGTAAGATCGGTGTGTCATATTGCTGCCTGTTTTTTGGAAAAGTGTTGGTTGTAACTGGGAGCTGTTGGGGCATGCTCTGGACCTTAAGTCTTTTATTTGTTTTATATATAATTCTGTATAGTATATCTGAAATTTTACTTCATAAATGTTACTATGACACTCGTTCTGTAATACTGTACTATCAGGCTGTTCTGTTAGGGTGAAGCTGAATCTCATTATAGAAATGTACTTTTCATATTTTCTTTTCCCAGGCTGTGTGGGTAAGGGGATGTCGGGGGGTGGGTATTCTTGTTTTTTTTAGTTTATTTTAACATCTCCTGCTTTGCATAAATGGGCTTTTGTGGTTCTTCTTTAGACTTGCCGGAGAAGGCCACCAAACTGCAGTAAACAGCAACCGTAACAGGCTACATTTGAATGATGAATAAGCAAAATGAGCAAAACTGTTGCACGCTAACGCTGCGCTGTGGTCCCAGGTTGCACGAGCCACCCCAGTGTGGCACATCACCTGTCCTATTGTGATATGACCCATCCCCATCTATGCAGAGAATTAACAAGGTTAACTTGTAAAGTCTCATGCGTTTTTCAAAAAGTTTGACTGCGCTTAGGTGAAATACCAGTTCAAATGTCTTGAATAAAATTATAATAAAGCTGTGATTATATGCCTATGCACGCAGGTTTGATTAAAGTTATATACTGAAATAGATTTTTTTAAAGTCCCAGACAAATGTATCTGTCTTTATTTTTAAGTGCTCTCCTGACCTTCCAATCTCACCATATTTAATATGGAGACAAGAATTGCTGCTATCGTGTCAGGCTGCATTGATTTCTCATGCAGACTAATACAAGTCAGCCATCGACGTCTGTTTAATAGATAATATTACGGATGACTAGTCAATTCAGGCTGACCAAGTTTGACCCCTATACGCAGACAGCACCCTCATTCCAATGAAAGCTAAATGTAAGCACAGATTAAATAGTGCTTATTTTTTTGGTGATGGGCTATTTTCAAACACCCATCCAATAATTTTCTGTACCCGCTTGTCCCATTCAGGGTCACAGGGGTCATGCAAGATTAAAAAATTTACCCGCGGTAGACTGTCGCTCTAAGGAATTAGTGTTACAGTCAGTGACGGAGATTTCATAATGAAACATGAAACCTAGTAAATTTAATTCTCGAGAACAGAATTCCTTCCCGTTTGGGTAATATCAAACAAAATTAGACATCTCCCTGAGTTCTCCTGGGCAGGGTCAGCAGGAACGTAGACGCCCAGCCTGCCGGGCATACCTGCGGCTGGAGCGAACCGATAACAGCAGCAAGTCATTCACTTTCCGGACTGATGCGGGAGAAGCGCGCGCATGTCAGTGTGCAGTACATTTTATGCATGGTCTATGTATCTTTAGTTATCCCCGAAATAAAACGAATGTGGGAATTTGTTCACGGCTGACTCTTAGCTCGTTGTTAGAGTTCTAGAAGTTCTCGTTGTTAGAAATTCTTCTGCGAGGTTGTACCGGAGTCAGCGTTATTTATTGGCCTCGAAGGTCATGGTTTTCATCCCATTGGATCCAAGCTAAACTGATCGATATAGGAAAAACGGAATGATATTTATAGCCTGTTTTTTATGATAGGCTATTTTAGACTGCTTCTGCTGCTGGTGACATACGGCATATCCCTATATGTTTGCGCAAGCAGACTGGTAACATCCAAAACGCTGATAATTGTACGGTTTTATTATTACACTTTGTGCATTATGTATATCTGGATGAATGTATTCACAAATAAATATTCATATATGGAGTATAACATAACACATTCTACCGATCAGTTTTATACTACTCCTAAGTTTTGTTTGCAGACTGAATTAGTGATGCTTATAGTACCAAATAAACTGCCTAATCTAAAGGTCGTTTTGATGTAATTACATGAGTTTGTAATTTTTTTATTAAAATAAAATTATCTAGGAATTCAGTAATAACTGGGAATTATTTCACAATAAGACACGATTATTGCTCTCCAAAAGCCAAACAAATAAATGCAATTACAGATTACCTACGCCAATAAATACGGCGATGGGAATAGGCCTGCAAAATTTTGATGTAAATACGACTGTTTAATTACAATAAGTCCTTATATGACAAATATCACATATGATTCATTTATATATTTTTTGACTGATTTTTTACCAAGTTTTTGATAGGACCAAGGACTAATTAAACTGCAACAAGTGTAAATAAGAATTACGACGCAGCGCTGCGACTTACGGCACCTGTGACGTGGACATCAATAGCAATGGCGGATACAGAAGAAGTCGTCCAGGGCGGCTGGTAAGGCAGCTTGACGATCCTTTTCGAATATGTATCGTGTTTAAACGAGAATCAAAGCAATGGTGCGAAATTCGGGAGGAGTAAATATGGGCTGTTCCGCGGTGTATAATGTTGCCGATCGCATCACTGTGATGAGACATTTGTAAAAGGCAGATGATTGCTGTGTGAGGGGAGGCATTGATACGAGATGTTAGTCCGGGAATCGCGGGAGGAGGAGAAGCTTTGACCATTGTACTCTGATCGTGATGGTGGGTCTTAAATATTTGGTTAATAAATGTACTTCCGTCTGTGCGCACGTTAGTCTTCTTTTTATGATGGAAGGTAATACAGATCAGATTTTTATACGGCGCCACGAATAGCTGTTTTATCTGATGCGGAGCCTCCCATTTCTGCCCATCTGCCCCGCGTCCTCGCTGTCAGCCCCGTGTCGGCTGTCGATCCAGCCGTTACCCTGTCGGTTCCGGTCCTCAGCTTCTTAGATAAACCAGTTTCCTAATCGCTAAGGAGACCTAAGTACATCTACAGTGCGATCTAAAGACAGTTATATGGAACTGTCACATCAATAAGTAAATGTACGTAAATGTATCACGGTATAGACGCTCAGTATATTGTTATGGGCTTTTTGTTACCCATTCCGTATAAATTACTCCGTGTAAAGAAAGACTGATGTTGGATTATGCAGTCAAAGTACAAGCGAACGTGTGGGATATCGATACCTCGGAGGTTACAACTTATCGGTGCTTTACAATCAAAAATGAAGATCAGTCTTCGCGCAAATCAAGGTTGTTTGCTCCTTGGTGACTTGAATTTGTGTTTGCTCATAATTTCTATATAACTTCCGCTGCATGTTTAACTTCTACTCTACTGGAGCACGTCAAATTAACACAACAACAGGGCTGCCTGTTTCGTTTCTTTATTATTGAGCTATAAAATGTAATATTTTGTTGCCGAGTTCACGTTTGCAGCACAAGTTATTTAAAAAATACTAAAATGGAGACTTAACAATGTGCGGTGTGATGCTTCCTCCCTTTCCGTGTGGGTTTGGCCGTCCATGCCGTCACCCAGCGGCTCGCTCAGCCCACTGCCGCGGGACAGCTGGGGCAGGGTGGAAAAGTAACCCGATCCCCCAGCAAATCGATGCTGAGCAGACACACGTCCTACAGCTTACAGGAAGTGCAGAAGCTGCTGTTTATTGGGGGGATTTAATGCAGGAAGTTCTTTGTCTTTCTGCACAGAAGCATCCTGTACACCCATTTCTCAGAGCCACTATTGATCTCGATTTTTTGTTTGTATTTGAAATCCTCACAGAAGCTGAGACACATTTAATAAGGGTGAGGGTAATGAGTATGAAGAAGTTGTTGTGAGAGAGAGTGTCCAGCACGGGTCTGGTTTTGTGGGCTCTCTGCTGTTTGTCAGTACAGATCCTGGTTCTGCAGAGCCAAGCAGTGATGGTGCAGTGTCTGTCTTTGGCTGAAAATAAGACACTAGTGCTGTCCTTCGTCTCTCGCTCCCTAGCATGTAATGACATGCTCCTGTGTGAAGGAAATGAGTACGTGACTGTCAGATTGATAGGCTTTTTGCTGTAACTATGTCATCCTGGCCGAGTCTCACCTGAAATTACTGATGGGTCTGGGCTGAGTATGCCTTTGTCCCAGTCGTGGATGTGAACAAACTGCTGGCCTACTTCATACCAAAACTGCTAGGATAGCTGAAACTCGGATAGTTTCGCGGTTGAAACCATGTGGTGTGACTCGCTGAGGCTGCTGTTGTGCCTGGTGGTCACTAGAAGGGCGTTTCTACACAATGCTGTATTCTGGACTGAGGCCTCAGATCCATTTTGTTGTTTGACCTGTTTGTATCCTGGTTGGTTGGGAGAGTAGCCTAATTCTACTGCTATGAACATTAGAAGTTTTAATGACTTGACAAATCCTGTTATAGGAATTTAAAAGGCTTGCTTTATTAAATTTAAGTCTTTGCATGTTTCCCAAGAGGAAACCAGTTGCCAGTGAAATGCACACTTTCCCCCCCCCCCCCCAATTACAGTCTGATTGGCTGTAGTATTGTCATTAATTTATTGATTAGATTAGTGTTATGCGATGGCTGTGGCTTAGCAATTTAAAGACATGGATTTACATGCTGAAGCTTGCTGGTTCAAGCCCCTGGAGGATGTTTTGGTTAAACATACAGTGATATAATTGGGTGACATGTCACTGCTCCTTATGGCATGTTTTTTGTGAAGTCCTGGTTCATTTATCAGAGAGCGCGTCCCCCCCCCTTACTGTTCCCTACTCCACTGTTCTGTATGACTAGTGTGGCCCTTTACTGTGCCATATTGGGCTTAATGACGCCATGCCTTTTGTAGCTGCTTGTAGAAGTCTGACTCTCAGGTTTCACTTTGAAGGTTTTTCTGGGTTTGGGCATCTGATGTAAGTGTCTTGTTACGTCCTTTCTCTCTAGGGAGGTCTGGAATCTTGTACATTAGGGCTAATGCCAGTGGGTTTTTTTGCATGCCTGTTTGTTGAAGATGAGACCACACTCTCTGGGTTTTAGAGTGAGGTCAAGATCATGTATGGTGGAACACTGTACCCTCGTCCACTGAACAAGCTCCTGTCCCATGACTTTCCTTTTCAGGGACCGGGAGCTTGCTGATGCCCTTGACTCTGGGGGCTGTGACCTGGAGACAGTGAGGAGCATAATCCAGGGTCATGAGCTTCCGGCTCAACACAGAGCCAAGATATGGAAGGTGAGGATCAGGACGGACCATGAAACTAGAGGACACTGAGCATGCCCACACAGTGGGTATCCGGCCTCACTCTGCTGAAACCTGCCACTCTCTCCACTTGGGCTCAAACTCAAATAGTTTTCAAGGTTTCTTTCAGTTGAGAAGTTTCTAGTAAATGGGTTACTTCCAGCTGTAATTACATTCCTGTTTTCTGACAAGAACACCCATATAGCCTAAGGTGTTTGAATAAGGGTTGCAGTGGTGGGGGTGCGTGTCTGTGTACCTGTGTGCAAATGCATCCAATGGGTGTACAGGAGAATTGGTTTTGACAAAACATCACATGGTCACAGTGATTAGGGTAGCAAAGTAGGTAAATAGTGTAGTCTTGGGTTTAAATCCCAGCTGCAAACTTTCTGCGCTACCCTTGGGAAAAGTACTTAACCTAAATTGCCCCAGGAAAGTAACCTGTTTGTTGGTTTTAAAAAATGTTTTCTGGGGAAAAAGGTTCAGCTAATGTTTATAAAGTCCTGGATTTGCTCCCTGAAATGGGGTGAGTAATTCTGTAAGATACTTGTGAAGGAAATCTGTTAGTGGTGACACATGGAGTTCAGCCCCCTCACCTCTGGGCTGCGCTGGTGCCTGACAGTTCTGACTATGTTGACAGATCGCTCTGAACGTGGCAGGGAAGGGGGACAGCCTGTCCTCTTGGGACGGCTCTCTGGACCTCCCTGAACAGACACTTGTCCACAACAGATGCCTGCAGCTTATTGGTTAGTGTCTGGTTTTCCCTGTTTCTTTATTCGTCTGTCTCTGGATTTGAGTCAGCTCTCAAATGCTAGAAAAGCAGAAGTGAGGAAAGGAATGAACCAGCAGAGTATGTGGGTTATCCTCAAGTCAGAACCTGTTCAGTGGCATTGTGAGCATCTCTAAAGCAAATCTGAATGTGACTCTGAAAAGTGATAAACTGATTAGAGGTGAAGTCTTGTTCTTTTCTTGGTGCCATGAATATACTTTTGTTTCCAACTTGTGTTAAGATTTTTTTTTGTCTGGTGTAATTTACTCTGTGTGTGTGTGTCAGCACATTGTGGCTAATCTTGAGCTGTCAGCACTGATGGCTACACAGGGATCATGATTTCCACTGAAGCGGCTGGAGCGGAAATCCGCCTCGAGAGGGCACAGCTCGCAGATGGAAGGGCGAGACTCAGCCACCGTCAGCTCCATGTCGTCATGTGAAATAAGACCTGGTGTGTGGGGGGAGGAGGTTCAGGCCCAGGACGGTGACGGTCAACTGTAGTGTTTTCCGGTGCCAGATAAGCTGGAGGTTCCTGAGGAGGAGCGAGCTGGCACGCTGGCTGACCTAGAGTCAGTCATCACCTTCTACTGCAAGTCTCGGAGCATCACGTTCACGGAGGAGCTCAGCTGGCCGGACCTCCTGAAGCCCCTGCTGGGCTTGCGACTGCCTCGCGGTGATCTGTACAACTGCTTCTATGCCATCATGAATAAGTACATCCCCAGGTGAGGGAGGCGTATCGCATGTCTCAGTCAAAATACAAAATATGTTACGGTCAGCTTCAGATATATGAAGTGTGGCGTTATACAATGAGCTGAAATGTTCTTTTTAGTTGTAGTACAGATAAAGTAATAAAAATTTAATACTAAGACAAACATAATGTATAAATTTTGAGATGGTTAACCATCTGATTGGTGGGGAAAGTGTGCAAATTGGTACCGAAGTTTGACATTGAAGCGAAATGTGTGGGAACGCATAACTTCCACCCCGACCAAACAGAAGTGTGCAAACTAACAAACAGGCTTTGGGCCCTGGAAATTTAAAACTGTGTGTCCCTCCCAGGGTGTTTAATTCAGGACAGCCCGTACAGACATGGAGCTTTGATGTCATCACGAGGACACATGGCCTGGGCCTTGTGCTGGTGTGTGTTTCAGTAACTGTGTGTGTGTGTTGGCATGTTTCAGGGACTGTATTCCTAAGGGGAGGCCCTTCCATCTCTACCGGCTGCTGCTGCAGTACCATGAGCCTGAGCTCTGTTCCTTCCTGGACACCAAAAAGATCACGCCAGACTCATACGCCATCCACTGGGTGACTGTCTCATCTAATATTACACTCACACACGGTGTCCAAAGGGTTTCATAATTTCTAGAGGGTTCCTTACTTATTAGTTACAGTAATGTAATGTAAAGTAATGTAATTGTACATTAGGGCTAATGCCAGTGGGTTTTTTTGCATGCCTGTTTGTTGAAGATGAGACCACACTCTCTGGGTTTTAGAGTGAGGTCAAGATCATGTATGGTGGAACACTGTACCCTCGTCCACTGAACAAGCTCCTGTCCCATGACTTTCCTTTTCAGGAAATTACTTTGTAATTAGTTTGGTTGCCTTTTCAGCCTGCCCTAGTATATTCAGTGAAATAACCTGATCTATGTTTTGGTATGTGTATGTCTTAAGGGCTCAACAGCAGAACCACTCCTGGAGATTGAATTTACAGCTGTTTTCTCTGATGTCTAGTCCGTATACCAGCCCATAGCTCAAGTCACAGGTTATTTAACTTCAGTGCTCTGAAGTTAGTTGTAACCAGCTCTTTGTTTGATTTTTTTTTTTTTTTTTTCCTCCCATCACCAGCTGGGCAGTTTGTTTGCTGGCCACTGCAATCCCCAGGTCACCCAAGCCTTGTGGGACATCTACCTGCAGTATGCCGACCCCTTCCTCATCTTCTTCCTCATGCTCATCATGCTCGTCAATGCCAAGTATGTGGCCCGTCACCCATCACTGTGCTCGGTTACTGTAACTGCTTTATAGGCTATTCTTCACCAGCCGGTGGCTTCTAATTCGTGCTCATTTCGTCCCTCCAGAGACAGCATTCTCGGCCAGCAAGGGGACAGCAAAGAGAAGATTATCAGTGAGTATCTCCTTCTTTGTTCCCTCGCTTATTCTGTCTCTCCTAGAGTTTTATGGATCATACACCTTTACCCTGGCCTCTGTGGGTTGACATGTTAACAGAGACGCTTGAAGAGTCCCCCTTTCACCTGGAAGCAGAGGATATCGAGGACCTGTTTTCACTGGCACAATATTACTACAGCAAGACCCCATTGTCACTCAGGAAGGTAGCATACTCGGCTACAGCGCCACCTCGTTGTCACCCCCAGTTGGTTTACAGAGAATTCAGAAGCTTATTGTGAGAGAGGGTGTCTACCAATACCAGCCTAAATGGAGATTTCCTGTTTCTGGTCTTTGTCTGACCCCCACCCCCAGGAGAACCAGAACCTGTTTGGCAGCAGTCTGGTGGCCCTGAAAGAGGAAGACATGGACTTAAGCCAGGCACTATGCCTCCCTGTGTCAGTTCCTGAGCTCCTGCAGGCCAACCAGCTCCAGCCTGTGAGCATCTAGGGGTACCGGGGTGGGAATAGAATAAAAAAATATGGGAATGAAATGATGGCAAGGAATGCTACAGAAAAGTATGGGAATGGAGTCCAGATGGGATGTTAAGGATTGGAATTACATGGGAGGGGGAGGATGTGACTCAGTGGGACAGGAAGTGATGTATATGAGAGAGGAATCTGATTGGTGGGATGGTATTAGGGAAGGGGTATAGATCTGGGTGGGTGATTGCGTGTGCCCTCACTGTCTGCCCCCAGAACGGCGTGCGTTTCTTTGTGGTGGACTGTCGTCCAGCGGAGCAATACAACGCCGGGCACCTGTCCACTGCCTTCCACCTGGACTCTGACCTGGTATGGACCCAGCCCACCCCTCTGCGATTCACACATTGGCGTGCGGTGGCACAGACCTACGCTTTACCTCGCTCCCCATTTCTTAGATGCTGCAGAACCCGGCAGAGTTTGCGTTGTCCGTGAAGTCCCTACTGGAGGCACAGAAACAGTCCCTGGAGTCGGGCTCCTTTGCTGGGGGCGAGCACCTGTGCTTCATGGGCAGCGGGCGCGAGGAGGAGGACATGTACATGAACATGGTGCTCGCCCACTTCCTGCAGGTACGATGAAACTCCTTGATGGGCGGGGCTAGGAGGACCACTTCCTGGTAGCTGGAACCAAGGGGTGTTTCTCAGTATGCGTACTTGACTGTACTTATGTTCTTGTGTATGCATTTTATGTCATTTTCCATTGCCAAAGAGCAGTTCCAACACTCAAGAACAGAAGTATGGAGGACAATAAAAAAGAATCCTTGGATGTCGTTCTTGCCCCTCCCCAATTATCAAGGATGCATAGGTTGGATCCTCAGCAAGCGAGACCAATTCCATGATTCACTGTGCCCCAAGTTCGTTCTTGGGAGGCAAGTTAGCAAGACCAGTTTTGCCAAGAATACAAATTCGATCTTTGCATTCTTGGTACTGAGAAACACCACAGAGTGGCCTATGACCTGACTGTGACCCCATTACAATTGCATTTTGCAGCAGGTCCTAAAACTGTCTAAATTTTGTCGCAGAAAAACAAGGAGTATGTCAGCATCGCAAAAGGTGGTTTTATGGGTAAGTGGCCGATTTTGTGGACTAATCGATTCGTCATGCATCCAAATAAGTTGTATTTCTGTAACTCCACCTCTGTGTGCGTGAACAGCATTGCAGCAACACCTGGCTGACATCAACGTCGACGGTCCAGACAACGTGTATGTGCACTGGATTGTCAGCACCTCCGGGCCCCAGGGTGGCCTCAACACTGTGGACGTGAGTTTGCTGGGGAAGGGCACTGGGGTGAGGCAGGACACTCCTAAACAAACGACCTATAAACGTCTAACCCAAACAAGGTCATGGAATTGGAGAGCCCCTTCTCAGTCTGGGCATGGATGGGTTCGGCACCAGGCTGTAACCAGTAGCATGCAGGATTATACATAAACGGGTGTACTTATTCCTATTCTTACAAGGGGAAAGGTCATAGAGTGCTTCCTGAGTAGATCTGCTGTCTGTTATTCTCACTGCAGAATAAGAATGGCAGTGTAAAGACCGTATGAAGGTAATAAAAAGGTTGATTGGCTGTTAATCCAAATAGAAAATCCACATACCAGCACAAGAAGTCTGTCACCCTCTAAATGCACAAAAGAATCTGCGAGCTGCTAGAAATGTGAGTATGTGGCACGTTCCTGTCGCCCCAGCAGGGGGAGAACCTGAATGGCGACGGCAAGGGCGTCAAGTCCCTAGTGAACAAGATGACCTTCGCTCTCAAGTCCAAGTCTGTCAATGTGAAGGAGAAGGTGATCAGCTTCATCGAGAATACGTCCACCCCAGTGGACCGGTAAGGGATCGGTGTCACTCGATTCCGCAAATGCGCTCTTTTGCTTGCTGTTTTCCTTTGGGTTGTGTTCTGCTGTAAAGCTCTTGTGATTTCTCTCCATTTTGAATGGTCTATTTGTGTATTTAATCTGTTCCAAGCCTCACGCATTTCGCATTATTTCATGATAGAATATCTTTCACTCTGCCCTGGCCAGAGAAGGGGATTCTGGACCGGTAAGAGTTGCCCCGTGTGTCTTTCCTCGCTAGCATGTCTACCAGTGTATGTTCACCTACTACCACAGGGTGGTGCCACCCGCCTGGGCACTCCTGGAGCGGTAAGGCCGATGGCTGCGCTACACTAACAAGCACGTTGTCACTAGGTAGCGTTCGTGCATAACAGCTGCTGGCACATGCGTTGCCCGGGTCAGCGCCCTGGAACATTCCCTCCACGTTAGCTGGCTCAGTTGTCGCTAATGCCACCACCAGCCGCTCTCTCTGCGCCCCTGAACCTCGGGGTTCACGCTGTGCACCTTGCCATGTCTGTTTTCTGGCCTGCGGGTTCCACTAACTCCAGGACACGCCCTTCGTCTGTCTGCATCAAGGGGTCCCTCAGGTCCCATTTACTGTAGTATGAACACCTGCTATGAGGTAACAGCCATGGTGTGTGAGGGATCCGCAGGGTGCACTGTGAGTTTTAATGGATCCCTTCTACTGTTTGTCCCCCCCCCCCCCGCACTTCGGGGTTCATCTCCTTCTTTGTCATCTGGCTTTTCTTTCATTCCATTGTCTTCCCTTTTTTCTCCAGTTTTTGTAGTATTCTGTCTTAATATTGTATTAATGTATCACAACACACCCATGTAAAGTGCCTTGGGGTGATTCTATTGTGAAAGGCGCTACATAAAAATTAATTGAATTGAATACAGTACCCTCACCACTGACAGTGGGCCCCTTTACTGTCCCCTCGTTCAATACGATGCTCTGACTGTTACCTGAAGCAGGTGTGTCCCTGCCTAACTGTGTACATTAACAGGTTTTCTCTGTCTGCAGACAGACAGGCTGTCTGTCGTCATTCTTTTTATAGCTCCGATGGAGGTCCGTGCATTTCTCAGTGAGGGCCACCTCATTGCTGTGGATAGCGGGACGGCGCCTCGCTGTGCAATGGTGTCACGTTACTATTTGTGTGTGTGTGCGCGGACATGCACTCTCCTCTCTCCTCTGCAGGCATGTGAGCAGCAGCGACCGTGTTGGAAAACCGTACCGGGGCGTCAAGCCTGTGTTCAGCATTGGTGACGAGGAGGAATATGACACAGGTAAACAGACCTGGAGAGTCCACCTGAGTCTTTGGGATGAATGTCAAGATGCTATAGGACTGATTCAGAGCCAGTTTTGATGTCTATATGGTAGAAATCACAGCATTGCATCATCAGAATGGCTCCTCTTTGAATTCTGGTGCCAGTCAACAGTCCCATGCTCAAAATCAGTGAGCCACACTATGCAGAGTCTGTCTCATTTCTGTGTCCTTCCAGATGAGATCGACAGCTCATCCGTCTCTGATGACGACCGCAAGGAGATTGTCAACATTCAGACCTGGATCAACAAGCCAGACGTCAAGTACCATGTGACTTGCAATGAGGTGAAGGAAACGGGACACATGTTCCCTAGGTAAGGAGCTTCTGGGGGCTTGTTTAGAAAGGAACAGACCTTCCTCATAGACTGGTTTTTTTTTTTTTTTTCCTTTTTGGATTGGGAGAAATAATCTCACTAACTGATCGTTGGTGAGTGGGGGATAGAGAGCGCTTCCTGTTATTGATTGGTTAAACCCATTTGTATTTGATTTTATTTATTTATTTTAAACGCGTTCCTATTGAGCTCAGCCTCCATGGCATCAAATTTGCTGAATGTGGAATGTCTTTGAGGGAGTTGTGGATTTGCTATGTGAATATCTCAGCCACTGTGTCGCACTGAAAGTCTACATTCAAAATGGTGCATTGCCTTTAAGACAGTAGTAGCATTTTCTACCACTAAGATTCTAACAGGTGTGGAAGCTGTTCAACCAAATAGCTACTTCAATATTAGTTCAAATATAAGAACTCATGGCCATAGGTGGAAATTAGCGGGAGAACATTTTAACTGGATTTGAGAGAGCCCTTCTTCATACAGCGTGTAGTTAGAATATGGAATAGTCCTCCTGTTAGTGTAGTACAAGTTAAAACTTTAGGTTCCTTTAAATCAGAGCTAGATAAGATTTTAGCAACTTTAAGCTATTAGTCAAATTCTCCCCAAACGAGCTTGATGGGCCGAATGGCCTCCTCTCGTTTGTAAGTTTATGTTCTTATTACCCTTGCCTCCCCCCCACGGTGTCTCCACAGTCATCTCCTGGTGACAGCCACACACATGTACTGCCTGCGTGAGATTGCCTCTCGGAAGGGTTTTGCTTACATTCAGTCAAGGCAGGCCCTCAACTCGGTGGTGAAGATCACATCCAAGAAGAAGCACCCTGAGCTCATCACCTTCAAGTTTGGGAACAGCAACACAGCCGGTGTGGAAATCCAGGCAGTGGAAAGGTAATGACCAGGGTGTGTCGGGTGAATTTCTTCAACCAATCAGGGAAGAGGGCTTACTCAACATTAGAATTGAGTATGTGTGTTTGTAAACGTTCCTGAAATAAGCTTTAGTCGATATATAGTGCTCATAAAGGCTTGCTTAATTCAGTAAAAATATTGCACATTTATTGGTTTCATAACAAAAACCATTACTTTGTTCATTTGACCAAAAATATCACATTAGAATTAACTGAAAGTTTCAAGTAAATTAATTTCAAGTTGTAATAAATTGAAACCCAAATTATAGCTCTGAAAGAGCTGTTCCAGTTCAAAAGTTCGACGATCAGTCTCATTGGATACATTTTAATTAGGTTATTGCAATGGTGTTACTAACACCAAATATTTGTGTTAGTGTCCCTATGGGAGCCAGTGACTTCAACTGCCATTAATAGCAAAAAAAAAAATCAAAAACTGGCGCAATAAAAAATGTCTGTGCGGAAGATACGTGCAGATATGTTAAGTGTTGCTAAGCAAGTGTCCCAAGACTTTGTGAGCACTGTAGTTGTAATTTTTGGAACAAAAAGTTTATAAATAAAACAATAATCGTTCTTTTCCATCCTTAATGAGGAGGCAAAGGTGAGTGAGTGTCCTTGGCCTGCAGCCGCTTGTGCCAAACAACTCTCCTCTTCCTTCCCAGATATTTGATACCAAATGCTGGCGATGCAACCAAGGCCATCAAGCAGCAGATCATGAAGGTGCTGGATGCCCTGGAGACCTAATGGTAGTGAAGACTGCAAGGGGGCCTCCAATGATGGTGCGAGGAATCACGAGAGGGGTCTGTGCCAGCGAAGAACAAGGCGTTCTCCGTCTCTCCCCACCACCTTCCCCATCAGACACATGAGAAAAACCTGCAGTGTTGATGGTCGATCCTAACTACCTGCTAGCGGCTAGATCCCAGTGAACGTTACACCTGAGGGGCTGTATGACTGTCAATAAACGTTACCGGGCCTCACTGACTGCTCATCTCCAAATGACAGTTTTAAGATTCCTGCCCAGAGCCTCAGTGGGGGCAAGGCGATCGGTGACCTCTCATCAGTTTTCCTCCTCTTTGGAAACAGTTGGACTTCATAAGAGATCAGTTCCACTTACTGGAAGATTTGATTGAAGAATCAGTCATTCACTACTTTTTCCGGTGACTTTTTTTGTACACTATTATTTAAGCCTCCTGTCTTGCCTTCTGCAAATGCTAGATACAGAACATGTTAGGTGTTTCTGTGGGTGTGGACAGGTAGTTTTGGAGAGCAGTATTGGCAGAGGGTTACTGCATCCCCTCGCTCTCACCCAAGATGTCTTAACATTGTGACCATGGGCCAAAGACATGTGGCATTTATACTGCAGCACCCCCTAAGAGAGTGGTGGTTTAAGGGTGTGTTAAACTATAACTAGAACCATGACTGCCCATGACTTTGATAATAGCTGGAGGATGGATGGATAGTCATGACTAAAATATCAGTATTGATGTGCGATTCTGGTAAAGACAACCCAAATGTCATTAAGAGGTAGTACACATAAAAATTAAGATGCAGCCACCAGTAGATGGTTCTGGCTCAGTTAAGTGAGAAAGCCATTAATTTTGATAGGTAATTCAGGCTTGTTTTCAGGGTTTAGCATTTAGCATCCCCTGAGCAGAATGAGTGGTGACCTTTTTCCAATGTGTACTGTATATACTGTAAGGTTTTGTTACAAATAATTGTGGCTTAATTTTAAAGTTAAACCTGAGGGAAAATAATCTTTGGCGGACACATACAAACTCACAAAAGAGCACATTACCTTTCAGAAGTCTGTAGCAGCTGGAGTCTTCGCTATCCTCGAACGGGTCCTGCCTTTTTTCCCCCTTTTAATTTTTATTATTTGCAGTGAAATTATCAGCAGGAATGATGGTTTTGCAATAAAATGTTCAGTCATTAAAACGAGCAAGATAAAAGACTGGGTCAGTATCACTGTAGGCTTCTTTGAGCAGCACGCCGATGACACAGGCACATTGGCGACGGGTTCCGAAAAGGCCGCGACGGTGCAGTGCGGCGAGGAGCCGACGTACTCTTAAAGCTACAGCGCCTTCTTATTTTACTCCGCTCCCTCACAAGTGCTTCATATATTGGGGTAGACATTCAGCTCCTTGCATTTGTATTCCTGTGAATCACTAAAAGCAAGTGGAACACAGCGCCGCTTTCTCTGTCATGGGGACGGCTCCGGCTGTAGGATCCTCATTAACCTATAAAGGCGAGGTGGAGCTGCAGACTGAACCCGGGTTCGAGAGAGTCTCCCACACTATGCAAACAAAGCGGTGAAGGAGGTGGACCTGCGGAGAAGGCCTTTGGACGAGGGTATAGCAGCAAATCCCCACAGATCACATGGCAAATATGGACTCAAAACGCTTCAGTTTTCTAAAAATGTATAATCATACAGTTTAATGTTAAATGCACCTTATTACAACTTCATTTGGAACCTTCTTTGTTTTAATAAATTTACAGTTGAACCAAACATTTCATTTGCGTGTCATTACATAATATATATTTTTGGCAGTGATTTGTATTGAGGTCGGAATGCTTTATTATACCTTGATGAGCATATGACGGTGAGAGACGTGTGTAAAATTAAGCTTTGTTAATATGATCGTGATCCCAAACTGTATTAAAACTTCCGCACGAGGGCGTTGTACTTCCCTTTTAGTAAATGTCTGGGTAACGTCAAAGCTTCAGTATAAAAGTACGACCGCACTGCATTTAAAGGCTTGGTTTGTGGCCGTGATTCTTAGCATCCTGAAGAGCTGTTGTCTAATGTGAATGTCATTCGGTTACTAATCTCTGCTCCATTTTCTGACAAAAAAGTAATTTATTTATATGTTGTTGTAGTTTTCCAAGGTACATGTGGGAACTTTTATTTTGAATATTTGGCCTCCAGGTGGCCCCCGGAAACGGAGAGCCGTTGTGTTTACTGAGTTTAGTGCCTTCAGTGCGGAGAGGCTGTTATGTCCACCTTGGCCAAGGCAATGTGTAGTAAGTACCGAACGTCTGATTTCAGACATGAATACAATACATTATCTGAAGTGTCTTATTACGTGGTCACACAAACAAGTGTTTAATCGTGGTATATATAGTTTTTAGGAATCGATACTAAAAGTATAATACGTGCATTGGAATAATTTAACTTTCTAGTAATTCTTGTTTGTTTGGGTTATATAAATTTTGTAACTGACATTACCATCGGGTAAACCGGTATCTCACTACGCATACGCTCAAGTATCAGACAGCAAACACTGAAAGACAACGTTGAACATTGACTTGATCTTCACTTTGAGAGCTACTGTTTCACTACGGTTAATCATACTTTATTGTAGCTCAGCCTAGCCGCACTTATGCGTAATTGACTCCTTGACAGCACGTAGGTATTGTTTGCGACGTGCCATTTGCCTCATTTGCCTCACTTTAGACAAAAGCGACAGCTAAATATGTTAAATATATTACTAGTGTTTTCCACACACAAACGCGTAAATATCGTTTTCAAAGTGGCCCCTCGGTGCTACAGTGTCGCCAACTTTTATCAGCTAACTGGAATGAGATTTTCAATTCGGGAAGAGTCTGCCCACACAAGCACGCGCATTTACGTGCGTGTAACATTTTAATTACCTTGTAAATAATCTATAGGGTTTGTAAACTACGCCATCGCTTTTGCTGGAGGTGTATAATGGATTAATATAGATTTCTTGCGTGAGTCTGAAAGCGTGAATGTCACGCCAGATGTGTGAGAGCTGGCGGCCCTGGACTACTAGGAGATAAGTTTGACTTGGTCCAAAAACGGCAAGTTCAAGTCATTCTTCGATAACTAAAGCATTAAGGCAGGCGAACACGTGCCGCGCTCTCGGCTGCCTCCTGATGGAGGACGGGAGTAAGTAACCGGTCTGATTTACGGTGCAGAGTTCCGTTTGGCCGTGGTGCAGCTCAATGTTACGAAAGTGAAGGCACACAATCTGAGGAGAGCACAGGAGCTGGTGAAGAAAGCAGCAGGTCAGGGTGCAAAAGTCGTCGTTCTGCCCGTAAGTATAATCAACCCGCAGTATAGACAAAGATGTGTACGAATTCATCCCAGAACTGGTGTTATTGTCCAGCTAACCACTGTCAATTCTTTAGAGGTTAACCAAGCATAACAACATACAACATCACATCAAATGGCAGCACAGTCCGGTCAGATCTGTCATCAATGAATTCAATGATTTGTCTTCTCTCTGTGATTTGCTGCGTATAGGAGTGCTTTAATTCTCCTTATGGGACCAAGTTTTTCCCTGAATATGCTGAGAAGATCCCTGGGGAATCCACGCAGGCCTTGTCACAGGTGGCCAAGGAGAACGGGCTCTATTTGGTTGGAGGTAAAGACCTTGCCTATCAGCTCTATTCTCAACCAATCAACTTTTGCAGTTACGTCCAATTGCATCATGCATGTGGATGTTCAGTGTTTGATTGGATGTTTGAGATGTTTTTCGTGCCAATTCCAGGGTCCATTCCAGAAGAGCATGGGGGGAAGCTGTACAACACCTGTCCTGTATTTGGCCCGGATGGTTCCTTGCTACTGAAACACAGGAAGGTTCGGCACCATCTCAGTGGATGACCAGAGTTCGCTCCTCTGCCCCTGCCCAGTGTTGTCACTCACTTGTATAGTTGAAATGTGTTTTCATTCACTATATTCAAAAAAGCCCCCATTTCCAATGTTTCTCTTTTTTCCCCTAAAGATCCATCTCTTTGACATCGACGTGCCAGGGAAAATCCGCTTCCAGGAGTCCGAGACACTTAGCCCGGGGAGCAGTTTGTCAGTTTTTGAGACGCGTGAGTTCCACCAGGCTCATCCTGTGACCTCTTCGCTCCACCGTCAGCTTTTAGGCATCATGTGACATCACAACAGCTGTGTACTTTTCTGGACTCAGATTGGAAGTGTCTACATGAAAGGTTTAACTGTTTAAGTACTACACACCCTGCTGGCCACATGCCAAACTGTTTTAGCCTATTGTGTGTTTCTCAGTGGTCTTTTTTTCTCTGTCCTTTGAAGCCTTCTGTAAGATAGGCGTTGGTATCTGCTATGACATGAGGTTTGCTGAACTGGCCCAGATCTATGCCAAAAGAGGTGAGTGACCACATCATTACGTTCGTGGGTTCCTTTCTGTGTCTTGACATGTAGACTGCCTCCTGGCAGGAAGCTTGACAGGGCAACATCTTGGCTGTTTATCAGTTCCTGAAGTTGTTTGGGTTGACTTCTCCTTATTTGAATTCAATATGTTGCGAGGACCTGGTGGTAGCAGGGCTTACGTGAGCATTTTATACAGAGCAGGGTGTTTCTCCTGACACTGTCTGTTGATTCTAAGCAGGTTGGTGTATGATGGCAGTGTTGAATAGTCTCATTCTGGTGGGAGGTCAATTTCTAACCTTTCCTTGCTTTTCCCTCTCTCCTGTGCAGGGTGTCAGCTGCTGGTTTACCCAGGAGCCTTCAACATGACCACGGGCCCGGCCCACTGGGAGCTCCTGCAGAGGGGTAGGTGAGTGACCACTAACACCCCCACAGTGAACTGATAATTTAGCCCAGGTGCATCAGACTTGTCGCACAGGGACCTGTAGACCTCTGGCTAGCTCCTCGTTTAGGTGGCTGTGCACTTGGAACGACATCTGGACAAAACAAAATCAAACACGTTGGCAAGAGCAATCTGTCATGTACTTGAAACGACGCCACCGCCCTGTTCATTCTGTGTTGTGTACCAACCCTAGAGGGCAGCGAATGTTTTTGATGCAGCAGATCCTCATACAGAGCGCAAATATTTTTTTGTTTCAAACCAAACAGTTGAGTATAAAGAGTCACAGTCACAGAGTACTCAACTGGCTGGCTGAAACAGAATCTTGGTCTGGACTTTTACTTTCTGGACCTGAACCTCTGCAAATGGGAGACCAGGGTTCAATTCCTCGGCAGGGAGTCTGCTTGTCATCTTCTCTTTTTCATTAAAAGAATTTCTCTGTGAGATTTTCGTCTTGTTTTGACCTTGTCACTGATTTCCTGCCCCTTCATCAGGGCGGTCGATAACCAGGTGTACGTGGCAACAGCCTCTCCAGCCCGAGATGAAGCGGCTTCCTATGTGGCCTGGGGCCACAGCACAGTCGTCAACCCTTGGTCAGTAACCCTTCTGCATCACTGTTTGGATTGTAGGACTGTAATGGGGCCGGCAGATTTTGTCGCCGATTGTGTGTTCTGATACAGTGCTTCACCACACTCTGCAGTTCATGGATGTTTTTAGTGGGAAGTTTAACCCAAACCACAAAAGCAGGCACACTTATGTGGTGAGACCTGTTAAAATTTGCTGAGGGGTAACTGGTCTGTATGTGATGGTAGGGGAGAGGTGATCACAAAAGCAGGAGCAGAGGAGGCTGTGGTCTATGCTGACATTGGTGAGTACCATTGCTCTAAGTTGTTATAGCGATATTTGGTATTTATATATGGATTCTCATGATGGCCCAGTATTGCTTTTTTGACGCCATCAAAATATACCGGCTATGACTTGGCCTTCAGGGGGCTGGGAACCTTATTTTTACATAGTCGTTGTGCTACTAGCCTGTGGCTGTCTGCCTCTGTACCTCAGTACCACCAGTGCTTTGACTCCATATCACACACCCCCTCCAGACCTGCAATACCTGGCGGAGGTTCGCCAGCAGATCCCCATCTCCACCCAGCGTCGGAGCGACCTGTACAGTGTGGAGGCTGTGCAGGAGAGCTAGCCCGCTGTTAGCGGGCTTGAATGTGGCCCCGGCAGAGGTGCCAACTGGCACCCAAGATTACGGCTGACACACACCAGTGACGCCTTCTGTTGGTGGAGGGCAGTAAAGCAGCTGATGGTGCGCCATGTTCAACAGCTAGTGGATATGGAGTTTGACTGGTGTCCGTAACCTCCTCACTGTCCATCTGGATTGTATTTAGATTTAAATGCAAGTAATTTTGCCATACATAGTAATTTAAGAGGGTGCCAGATCCTGATACAGTCATACGAGAATCACAAAAATGTCTTATTTTGAAAGTAGCAAATGTAAATTTTAAAGAGATAACTGTTCATTTATGACAGATTGATTGTGTCTTTGTTACTGATATTTTACTCGATGTAAGAATAAAGTGACTTTCACAATATTTTATTTGGGTCAAGTAAATAAAATTAGTGGCGGTTTTCCAGTTTCTCGTTAGTATAGGGGCTAGTGTCCCCCCTCGCGTTTAGGCATAACACAGTGACAGCCAATAAAATGGAACCCATTTTTTAAGGTGGATAGACTCTCCAAGGCACTGAATCATCTGTTATTGGTTTATTTTCCTACATACACAGACATGGGTTTAAATACAAGGCAGTTTGAGGCTTGTTTTCAAAAAACCATCAATGATTTTCTGCCATTTTTTGTAATCACATTCACCCATCATTCTTGATTATTTTGATATCAATGTATTTTATACCAGCATAAAACTACGGCTACAGTTGTATTTTACTTTACTACTTAAATTTTTTTATCAATATATTTATTAAACAAACATAGACAGTAATGAATAAAATGTATTGCTCTATTGAATCTATTTACACAGAATGAGTGCTCAAATTCTCATACTCAGGAATATGAAGAGAGACGTTAAATACTATATTGTGGGCGGAACAAACGAGGAATACAAAGCGGTAAATTAAACGGGAGTTGCACATGACAATTTAAATGTTTTCAACTTCAGTAGAAGTATCTTACCCATGGACTGAGCTTCGTTTGCTCGTCCAAATTTAATATCTGTCCACTTACTATGGGTGACGCTACCGGATAACCAGCCAGACACTACAATACCGTAATCCTGTCCGAAAGGGGGACCTCTAGGGGGAGTTCAAAACATGCGCATCTTCGGAAACCTTCGACTGTCTACGGAAATTGTCGAAACGGATCGGCCATGTTTAACTTGCTGCGGCGTTACAGGGCGATAACGCAGTAAAAGTGCAGTCATTCCTGACACGATCGAAGTGTTACTGCAGGCAAGGTGGAAGCATTTATTTCTAGTACGGATTAATCTGTCTCATGTTTCTTTAATGACGTTATTTTAATAAGCTTCTAAACGCCATCTTGAAGGCGGATTATGCATGTGTATCCTGTAAGTTAGCGAGTACCATGGAACTTATTGGGAAGTACTGCATGATAAATACAAGTATTCTGAATTTTTTCACAAAAAGGAGATATTTCAGTTGTCCTGGACTCCATCCTTTTTGGAAAAGTCGTTTATTGCGGATTTTTCCTAAACACAGCGAGGCAATATATTGCATGGATTCATTGAGACTGCATTACAAAGCACCTGTGACCGGTTCCCAGGTCTCCACGTTGCGTGTAAACTTAAACCAAAGACATTTCCGTTGTTTTTCCGCTACCCCGAGCCAACTGAAGAGTAAGAAAACCATTCCCGATGAAGGTGCTGCAAGGGAAGACGATGAAGACTTTGGGGAGGACGTCCTGGATAACAGCGAGGTGGAGGAGCTCTTCCAGCAGCAGGTCCCCACCAGAGTCGGTTCTGATGACCACAGGATCGTCATCGTGCACCCGGACGTCAAGTGGGGCAGTAAGAAACCACAGTTCACTACAGGTAATACCTATTGATGTGAGGGTTGCGGGATAAATGATCCGTTTATTACTACATTTAAGTGAATGCTTGAATGAATGGAAACGTGTGGAAGCCTTCAGTGCTGCATAAATTGAATTGTCAGTTTATGATTTGTCCTTATGACAGCCAGCAGTTCATGTGCATGTGACTGAGATTTTGCACAACTATGATGCCATTATATCTGTGTTTGGAAGCTGGTCTCATGATGGCAGAGGCAGTGGGGCTGGTAAACACTCTACAGAATTGGACAGTTGTGGACAAGATCATACTCTCCACAAAGACCCCTGAGAAGAGAACAATCTTTGGCAAAGGAAATTTCAAAAGCCTTACAGGTGTGGAAGCCTCTGTGAGTTTTGATGAATGTCAACTCAGCTCATGCTGCTAGCCACAACATTTTAATGGGTGACCTTCCAGGTACAGCTAACCTACAGAGCCACACACCACCCGACTGTTTCGGTTTTGCTTTCAGAAAGGATGAAACGGATGCCACAGATCACTGCTGTGTTTATGAATGTAGAACGGCTGACCCCTCTCTCAGAGGTAAGCAGGTGCTCAGCTGACTGGCCCTCCTGTCAGACCACAAACCCTGATGATGGATTGTTCGCTAAAGGCAGCCTGTTATCTTCTGCATGCGTGCCCTGTGTTAGCGGGAGCTGGAGGACGCCTGGGGCGTGAAGGTGTTTGACAGGTACTCGGTAGTCCTCCACATCTTCCGCTGCAACGCCCGCACCCAGGAAGCCAAGCTACAGATCTCTCTCGCTGAAATCCCCCTCCTCAGGTAATCACGAGGTTCCCAGTCCTGTTCATGTATATCTGAAGGCGGTTAGTACTGTCTCACAGTTTAGGGTTATAGACTGTAACATCTAGGTATGCTTTGCATTTACTGAGACTTGTAATATCCCTGTTCATTCAAAACGAGTTTTTATTATTGTTGTTCAAGACCTACTGCCATCTAGTGGTCAGACTGTATAAATGATTTTGCTGATTTCTTTGGCTAATAATAGTGCGCCCATGCCTTTGACAGGTCACGCTTGAAAGACGAGCTGTCAAACTTAGACCAGCAAGGAGGTGGCTCCAGATACATCATGGGATCAGGTGGAGCTTGTCGCCGCTTTTCTCAACCTCAGAGGTGCAACAGGAAGCAGTGTAATGAATAAACCTGCCCACACACGCACACACCTCCCCAACTAGGTGAGACGTTCCTGGAGGTGCAACAGCGGCTGCTGAAGGAGAGGGAGATGAAGATCCGCTCAGCTCTGGAGAAGCTGCGGAAGAAACGGCACCTGCTGCGCTCACAGCGCAAGAACCGGAACTTCCCCGTGGTGTCTGTCGTCGGCTACACTAACTGCGGTGAGAGACGGGGGCCGGCTTGGCGCCCAGTGCCCGGCCACTTACCGCTCTAATTACGCTTTCTACCAAGCGCTCTGATGTCTGTATTTATCAAATTATTTTTAATTAATTCACAACAGTTGCTAGAAACAGCAGCTGTGGGTAAGAACATAGATTGGACAGTTTGGCACTGCTTGTTGTAAATGAGCACAGTCATGTTAATTACACCTAAAAAGCTGGCTTATTTTTTTAAGTGATTAAACGTGGCTTCTCTGTCGATCAGTGTGCCAGTCCTCCAGATTAAACTCTCTGAGATCTCCCTTCCAGGAAAAACCACTCTGATCAAAGCACTAACAGGAGACACTGGACTGCAGCCACGAGACCAGTTATTTGCCACCCTGGATGTGACCATACACGGGGGCCAGCTGCCCAGCCGAATGGCCGTCCTTTTTGTGGACACCATTGGGTTCCTGTCCCAGCTACCCCACCAGCTCATCGACTCCTTCTCTGCCACCCTGGAGGATGTGGCACACTCGGTAGACCCCCCCGCCCATCATTTTCTCCACCACCTTCTGTAACCTTACACATCGCCACCCATGGCTGATCCCAGGAGACATGTCCCAGGACCTTCCTGTAACGTTGTACTCAATTTACATGGATTTCTTTAGAATTTCACTACCTGAAATGCGTGTAGTGAATTCATCTTGATAAAAAAATACATCATCTTCCAGGACCTTATACTTCACGTCAGAGACATCAGCCACCCCGAGACCCTGAACCAGAAAGTGAATGTGCTGAATGTTTTGAAGAACCTACAGATACCCGAGCATTTGATGAACTCCATTGTGGAGGTCCACAACAAGATAGACCTTGTTGACAGGTAAGAAAGTGGTCCAGATGTTGCCCTCACCACCAGTGGAACAGCTCTACCAAGCTGAAAGACCCTATCTTGAATGAAGTGCTTAGAGGTACATTACATCTTTTGCCGTTTCCAGTTACCAGCCCACAGAACAGGACACCATTGCCATATCGGCTCTGAAAGAACAGGGTTTGGAGCAGCTGAAGGGTGTGATAGAAACAGCGGTAATGAAGGTGACTGGGAGACAAGTTCTGACCCTCAAGGTGGACCTCAGCAGCCCCCAGTTAAGGCAAGCAGTTCCTAAATTTGGACTTGACAACATGTATCATGTGACACAAAATGGGTGTCATGAAGTCAGTGGTACTACCGTGAATCTCTCAACAAATCATTTGCTCTTGCTCATTATCATTTCTGTGGAATCCACAATGTTTCCATACAGCAGAAGGTGAATGGCTTAGTGACCGGCTTTGGTCCAGTTTTCTCCTCCCCACTCAATTTGTTAAATCTCTTGCAAACACGTCTATAAGTGATTTAAACAGCAAGGATGAAAATGATTGATTGCCTTGGAGATCGCAAACAGCGCTCATGCAAAAGCAGCTGAGGGGAACTTTAAACTGATTATCTGGTAGGTCTATATGTTAAATAATCTTGAAAGAGAACAATCATTAAAATGACGAAGCTTGCTACATTTTGTTTTCTATGGCAGAATTAAAATCTTTTAGTGAAACTTAACCATCCCCCAGTGCTCATGGTACAATACCCTGACTGTATGAAGATTGATTTCAACCCAGCTGACTAATGTGGTCCTTGCAATGTGAGAATTGCACATGCATAAGATTTAGTGTTAGTATTTATATTGCACATTGCCAGCCCTAGTGTGTGCGGTAAGTCCAGCAATGAATTTCATTTAAAGTAGAGTTCAGGCCAAACGATCTGGGCTTGTGGTGAGAGGTGAAGCCTTTGTCCCACTTTTAGTCATTCATATCCACATGTGTCCACACAGCTGGCTGTACAAGGAGGCCGCGGTTCAGGACGTGGATGTGCTGCCTGAGGAGGGGGCGGCGTTCGTCAGGGTCATCATTAGCGCTGCCGCCTATGGCCGCTACAGGAAGCTCTTCCCGACTAATTAGGGGCATAACGATGGATGGTGCTGCCTCAGGGCCTGTGGGCTGCCCCCGCCGGATGGGGCGCCACCTGCTGCCCGGCGACTGCACTATGTTCTCTAATCAGAAGCATAATAAAATGGGGGACCCAAGAGTAGGGGGGTGTTTGTTCCACAATGCAGGATTGTGCAATAGGCTGGATTATTTTAGGCTAGAAGTCATGATCTTCCAGGAAGAGATTAGCTATGGGGCCATGCTACCACGTGAAGGGATTTTGTCGGTTCATGTGACAATAAGTGACGTGAGCAAAGTTCAACTAAATTAACAAATGGAAAGGTAATGCCATTGTTCTAAACTGAAAGTTTATTGTATGTAATATATTTTATAGTAAATAATATAAAAAATAACTTATACCCCCCTCCCACCCCCGAAACACTGTCCTTGACAAACACTTGGAAAATGTATGGCTGGGTAAATAATCTAGAAATTCTTGTAAATATCTACAAATTAATACTTATATATATCTCCAGTGCTGCATAGAAAAAATAGTAATAAAACACATTTCCAGTCATTATTTCAGTAACTACAGAAATAGGGAAATAATCTGAAAAAAAAAAGTCTGAAAATAGCTACTGCCATGCATTGTTACAGGGGCTTTACAAAAGCTTCTTATTGAGATCAATGACCGTTGAGGCAAAATGTTTAACTCCAGCAACAAAGTCTCCACAAATTATATTCAGGCAAGTTTTGCCTGGTCCGGGACACTGACTTTGCACCCAGTCCAATAAAGCAGAGTAATTCCTCATCGTCAGGGAGTTCAACGACTGGCAAGGGTGACTCACAATGTACTTGGCATTCTCTGTGAGATTGAGTCCGGCCACAAAAAATCCATCTGAAAGACACACAAAAGGGAGTGACACTGCCCAGCCGGAGAGTACAGAATCCCCTCCTACCCCTGGTAACAAGGGAACAGGCCACATGAGAGACAGAGCAACAACACAGATATTGTTAAGGAAATACACATCACTCAGCACAACGACTGTGTGACTTGCATCTGGGATGATATCAGAGGCTTCAATACTCAACCCTTCAATCATAGGTCACTGTATCTCAGTCTTTTTAATATATGAATAAAGCATAACACTTCTTATTGTAAATGAATTGCTTAAAATTGAAAACCAAAATGATCAAAGTGAAGATGATACATTTTCTAGGATCAAGTCACTAACCAGGCCTCCCAAGCTGCTTCTCGGCTTCCAGGTAGGCGATGACTTTCTCAGGGTCCAGCTGATTAGCCCACCAGTAAGGGATCTTACGCCACAATTGCTCATGAGAGGAGCCAGCTTTATCATCATAAGAGACTATGACCTGATAGCCCAGTTTCCACATAATTGCCAGTGAAGGATTTACCTGAAACCCAACAGTGACACAGAGCAGCCAACGGACCTTAGTAACGGCATCATTTTGTGTCCTCTGCCTTTTAAAAAATATTTATGAGGGTTGCTGGGAGAAGTTCCACCCACTTTCAAGAACTGGTCATCCATTCAGGGTCACAAATGTGGAACATTTAGTCAGGAAGTCAACCAGGACATTAAGACTTCAGAGACACCTGGCATACCCCTGAAGTGCCAGTCACCAGACACTGACTGGAGGTGCCCAATGATGGGTAAACATGGGTAGAACACCAGGCTCAACACAACAAGAAACAACATTGCCTGTTATGGAAATGATCCCTCGTACTAAAACTGCATCACTAATTACTTTATCAGAAATGTTTTAAATCTTAAACGTTTGCACCTCTTAGCTGGAACAACTGAAACAGCCAGTTGAGAGAACAAAGTTATTCATTAACAAATGCCATGACCGGATGTTAAGATGATGACTTACCGTGTTAGGACAGATTGTGTCCCCAAACAAGTTAATTATTAAAGCAATCAATTGCTTGTGCTGGTCATTATTAAAGTCATCAAACATGGAGCACGCAAGAATGACCACTTCCTTTTTGTGAGATTTCAGCCAGTTAGCAATCTCTCTAAGAGCGTCCTGGTTTGAAAATACAAACAAACTTTAATCAGCACTTGATTACACTATGTAACACAAATTTTGTTCCTGGACAATACATGTTATTTCTAAATTGCTTATGTTGTAAAAGTATAGAAAATGGCCATTATTCCCTTTAAACTTTGCTTTTGTGACCTGGATAATGAAA
>JAAGVU020000076.1:2547027-2570882 GCA_011763525.2 Mormyrus iriodes | reverse complement strand
GTTTTAGGCATAACGGGTTAGGAAAATACACTTTGTACCCAGGAACAAAATAAAAATAAAAATTTGTTACATAGTGTTATTTAATTTACTATGAATTAAAGGTGCATATAAATCAGTCAGTCCTTTTTACTCACCTCCACCGTCAGGAGCGTATAAATCCCATGAGCAAAGTAAAGGGCACAGGAGGAGTCGCCTTGCTTGTGTGCGATCCTTAGGTCCATGTATCGTATGCCGGCGTCGAGCTGGGCTGCGACCTCCCGTTCCTGCGAAAGTCGGTTAAGCAGCTCCAGTTATAGTGAGGGACTGAGGAACGTGTCTTTGCCCTATATACCCTAACAGCAACCGACTACCTGTGTGGTGCCCCACTTATAGAGACACGGGCGGGTTATGCACGGCACGATGAAGTCCAGCACGCTCAGAATCAGGGGCTCCGACACCAGCGGAGAGCTGCGGTCCAAGCAGTATGTCATAGTATCGTGACTTCCTGCGCAAAAAGGACGTTTTATCATGAGGTTTTTCTGTCCTTATTTCTTTTACCAAAAGATAACAATCAGATATGCGATAATTTGCTTGCAGTTGTTATCCAGATCACTCCTGAAATACGGTCCGCATGAAGCGCAGTACCGTCGGCGCCGGCTGACCCCGCGGGGAAGCGCCCTTCATCCGCGTTTGGATCGAGGGGTCGAGCTCGGCATTCCCATCGCCTTTACTAACCTGGGATCGCAAGACTGGCCAGGGGAATGTCCCACAGCTTTTCGGGGAGCTGGGACATCCAGTCTGCGTAGTCCGACTCGCCCTGTAATTGCACCTTTCCTCTTGTGTCCTCCATGCTATCAAAATAAACAACCAAACAAATAGCACCGATGGTGCTGATCCGTGCATATGTGGCGTGGGTCACCTCTATTATCGCGTTTTCAAACACAGAATCCCTAAGAACAAAATAAAGGCACGTGGTATTCTCGAAGCAAAGTTATCCTGTATCTGTTATACATCGATATGCAAATACAATAATTTACAGGAAGTTGTGAGTATGATAACGTAATATGTGGCTTCCGTGTCCATGATGTAAGAGTCAAAATCAATAATTCTCTTATATGATTTAAAATGAAAAGATACTTACTGTTTCTTTCGGCATTCAATTAGGAGAACGAAACTTAGGGACCGTCTATATGTTCCACATTTGGAAAAATACACTTTGTTTTTACTAGCTTTGTAATTAAAAGTAAAAAGGAGCCTGTGATATGCTTCCCCTGATTTTCCCGTCACATAGTCCATATTAACACGGCATATTTTGCGTTACTTCACGAAAGAGAGCGAGGCTAACAAATTGCACATTGCAGGACTCATTCAGCAGGTAGAATAAAATGCATTTATTGCAACACTTGAAAAAAGGCACATTCACCGCCGATACTGATATGTAAACATTCAGTAATCATTCGTAGAATTTAGTGCATTTGTTATAGTCAAAAAACATAAATTATTTGAAATGAGCATTGCAATAAATATAAACGAAATAGTTAAAATGTAAAGTTGGGTAAATAATGAAACAGTTTTAGACATTACTTCGGGAGTGGCTCTGAGGGTAGTGTGAATCTTTCAGATTCTTCCGGTTGCGCTGGCTTCCGTAGACATGCATTTAGGCTGATTGAAGTCTTTGAATCACCCCTAGCGTGTGTTCATGTGTATGGTCCTGCGATGGACTGTCGGTATAATACCCTAAGATGCATGGCATAGACACCACCCTTGGTTGATCTAGTCTACTAGATTTAGATAAAAAATATTTCAATACGAATTAATTTTAAAATGCATTACTAAAGGACTAAAACACAAATATTATTTATGCGTATACAAACATACCTCCTTAAAAATAAATTTCGAAGTATCATTACAGATACGATTTATTCAAATAAACCCAATTAGTTGCCGAGGCTTGCTGAAATACAATCTAGTAGGCACAGAATAATTAGAAAATTGATATTGTGATTCGTTTTTCTGAGAAACACATAGTTCGTTTTCTGCAGGGTTCAGTTAGTCAGGCCTAATGGTTAGTCTGGGATCATCTGAGAAACTTTAAATCACACGCTTCCATTTTCCCATCAAATAAGTGGAACATCATAAAAAATAATGTATGCACAACTGACCAGTATAAATGCGATTACCTTAAGTATTTCAGGGAGCCGAAAAATAACAGCCCTCTTTAATGACCCATACACGAGCGTCGCCAAATCATCAGACCGCAAACACTTCGCGTAGTATAACAACGTTAAAAAATCTACTTACGGAGAGTTGTAATAAAACGCACCACCTCACACCCAAACTATATTATAGTACGTCAGAGGTCACGTATGGATCCTACAGTCCTGACCATTAAAGCTGGCGTTCAATCATACTTCTCCCAAAGATTATTTGTGGAGGTAACTTGAATATAAAATGAATATACTAAATTATAAACGGGACATGCGTTATTAACCTAGACAGTATACAATGAATATTTGCTGTGTCGTTTCAAGGATAAGCCTGTATGTTCATGCAAGGATTTATAACCTAAATATCGGCCAAAGCCAAAATTTAACCATTTTTTCTATGAGTTTTAAGTTTATATGTAGTCTTTAGCTAGTTGGATATTTAAATTTATTTTACCTGTAGGTATGTTAATAAGATGAATTTTAGCATTCTTCAGATTATGCTTTACTAAGGGTTTAAATATGATTCATGCTACTAATGCCCAGCAGGACTTCCTAAATATGTGTTTGTGCTTTGTAACACTGTCTTGTGCATTAGCATACATTACTTTATTCTAAGCTGTGCCCTGTGCAGAATCTGTCAGAAAAACTTTGTCCTGCTAATCTGTAACCCTATCAAAAGTCATGGGGTACCTACAGTTATTAACAGCCAGTTATTTCCAGTAGCATATAACTGGCCACAGGATGGTGGAAAACTCCCCTCTGAAAGATGATTATGGCCTTGCTTTGCTTTTCAATAAACACCACAGAGGCCTTGTGAATTTGACTTTGGGGTTCTGCACCATCCCTGGTAGACTTTCAGTGCTGTGTGTATTTTCCAGCAATATGAAATCCATCCCATGACTTTTGGTAGGGCAGCTTAGGTGTCCTGTTTGGCTTTAATCTTTAAAGGATTACACTATCTGTAGACATTGAATGAAGAAGAGCCTGGCCATTAAATCCGGTTGAGCAGTTTCTCATTCAGTGCGATGACCGTTGGCACCAGGTGACTCTCTGTCACAAAGTCCCCGGCTATAATGTTGATGGAGCCAGGGTTGGACCCAGGACATAAGCCCTTGACCCAGTCCAGCAGCACTGGATAGGTGGACATCACCAGGTCCTTCAAGGACTCAGTTGGGTGTGAGCAGATGTACTTCAGGTCTTCTGTCAGGTTAATGCCCGTCACATAGAAGCCCCCTGTCAACAGGAAAGGTGCGCAGACACCTTAAATCAGTGAATTGGTTCCTTTTAAAAAGACTGTAAACCTTGATGCAAATTCAGCAATATACGGTCACATGAAAAATGCCAAATTCATGGCACATTCTCCACCCTATCCTCAACTTGAATGATCATGGAGAACATTTCAGCTACACTGTCATATAACACTGAACACTGGAAAGGTATAATGGTGTGTAAGGTTGGGTGAGGTGTCCTCTGGTCTTTTCTCCCTACCTGGGCGGCCTTGCTGTTTCCTTCGCTTCTCAAACTCCTCAATCAGAGCTTCGGCTTTGCACTTGTTGGCCCACCAGTAGGGGATGTGGGACCAGAGCTCGTTGTGTATATTTTTAATATTGTGTTCATAGGAGACGATCACCTGGTAACCCAGTTGCCAGAGGTTCCGGAGGGTTATGGGCTCCTGTGGGACACAAGCTGGTCACTGACTGTGAGGGCATGTTATGTATATCCCAGGCTGTCTCCCTACGCAGGCAACCATTAGATTACTCTGCTGTGGCTGCAAAGATATTTAATTTTAATCTAATAGGCAGGGAAAACAGTTCATTCCTACATTGGGACATTGGGACTCCTGGCCATGACACCCACAGGAACCTTTATGACATCACATTCTAAATATATAGGCATCACACTTTTATGACATCACATTCTAAACCCATAGGCAGCAATATGGAGCTGGTTCCCCCTTTGCAGCTATAACAGCTGCCCCTCTTCTGGGAAGGCTTTCCACAAAATTTTGGAGTGTGTCTGTGGGACGTTTTGCCAAGTCATCTAGAAGAGCATTTGTGATATCCGGCACTGATGTTAGACATGAAGGATTGGCTCGCAATGTCCGTTCTAGTTCATCCCAAAGGTGTTCGATGGGGTTAAGGTCAGGGCTCTGTGCGGACCAGTCAAGTTCTTCCACACCAAACTCGTCTTTATGGACCTTACTTTGTGCACTGGGACACAGTCATGCTGGATCAGTAAAGGGCCTTCCCCAAACTGTTCTCACAAAGTTGGAAGCGTAGAATTGTCAAAAATGTCTTGGTATGCATACCAAATGCTCTTGCCCAGAAGAGTGGCAGCTGTTATAGCTGCAAAGGGAAAACCAACTCCATACTGATGCCTGTGAATTTATAACGGAATGTCATAAAAGTTCCTGTGGGTGTAATGGCCAGGTGTCCCAATACTTTTGTCCATATATTGTATATAAATCTAGTGTATTGATCTGTCTGCATGTGGGAATGTGCTGTAGTCATTGCTGTTACATTAACAAGCCTGGACTGTCTTCAGTCCCCTTGGAGCAAAGTAGAAAAACATCAAATATCACTCTGAAAGGATATACAGGATTATTCAATTTATGCTGAACAATCAGGAACAGAATCTTCTGGATTATTCCTACCGTTTTTGGGCACAGTTTTGAGACAAACACATCCTTTATGGTCTGAATCAGGAGGTTGTGAAAGTCTAGGTTCAGCTCCAGGAAGTGACTGAAGGACAAAATGACAACCTCCCTGGGGTGCATGTCCAGCCACTCCCGGATCTCCTTCAGGACAGCCTGAGGAAGAGGCAGACGCTGGGTGATCAGGCAGCACATTTCAAACCCTTCTATAACCCTGTAATCAAAACTTATAACAATGTACTGGCAAAAATATATTTTCAATAAAAAAGCTGCTGTACTTTACTTTAAATGATGGTAAATAATTTCTGCTATTGTATTAATTATAATTAATTAGAAAACAGCAAGTTCCCATTATATAAATGTCTTTGAAGTTCCTTTCCAAGCAGCTGTTGCAGCTCTGAGATCGAGGGTCACCTGCCCTCACCTCTACAGTCACTGTGGTGTAGACGCCGTGGTAGAAGTACAGGTTCGTTGAGTTGTCATTAGGTCGCCGAGCAATCCTGAGATCACAGTATCTCACCCCGCAATTCAGCTGCTCCTTCACACTGGTTTCCTTAAAGCGCCAACAAGGACAGACATACAAAGCATTTTAAACCTCAAGGTGAACGTCATGTAATAGTACCTGGGACTTTTTTTTCATGAAAATGTTTTCAAAAGTTTTTTTTAGTTGTTTCAATAATTTAAATCATTTTTTAAAATCTCCCTTTCAAACTAAGAATCATTTGGGAAGTGAGAGTGTATGTGATGTTATTTGAATTTTCAGTATTTTCACCCTTTCAAAAAATGGACATAGCTACTAATGCGCTGCTAAACCCATTTTTGCAGCCTTTCTGTCACTTTCATCCTGGTTTCATCATTGCTAGTTCTATCAGTCACTTGTCAGCAATTTAAATCACCATCACCCACCTACTAATTAGGATTTGAAGGAATCAGAAAGCAGCACTTTCAATTAACACTTTGACCAGGTGACACAGGAGTCACACTAAGCCTGCTATACCAGGACTGATGCATTGTGGGTAATGTAAAAACTGTATGCACCTAACCAGTCCCTAGATGGTGCTGTCACCGATGGACCTCAAGAAAAACATTCCGGCTGATTTAACTCCTGCCATATGACTGCTGCTAAAATTTTTTAACACTATTACTGCTCTCTCTAAGTGATGTGTGGTTGCCATGGCTACCTCTTGGCACTCTTTCTCCTCTGTATCTAGCTGATGATATCCAACAGGCGCAGACCGCCATTTGAACTGAGTTAATTCTGTAACTGATTAGGAGACACACATTTATCACTGGTCACGGGTCCTACCTGTGCCAACGCCCACTTGTACACAAATGGGCGAATCAGGGGTTTCATGTACTTGTCCAGCGTCTGAAGAACATCGGGTTGTGCAAGGTCGACTGGAGACCTGTCGTTTTTATCCAGACAGTAAGTTATTGTGTTGTGGCTACCTACAAAACAGAGACATGCTTTGCCAAAGGTTGAAAACCAAACGCTTTTGACAAAAGTCACAGGAACAATGTGCATGTCATTGTGGATACATGCAAACCTCCTCATAGTCGGTAAAATTTTGTCCACACTCAAAATCGTGAAATGTATTGTCAATACTTTTAACACATTTAAGCAATCAGCCAATCAGGAATTTCCCCTTGGGATAAGGCGTTTCACCATCACCACCAATGAGGGTGTGCAGGCGCAGTTGCTTCATTTTCTAGCTACACAGGAGCAGTGCTGTTGCATGATACTGACCTTGAAAGCCACATGGTGCCTACAGCACACAAGTGAGCAACCCTATATCCTTAACATCATTTCAGCTTCTAAAGCATCCATAAAAGCCATCTTACAGTTTGCTATTGTAGTATCTATGTTCACTGAAAGCGTCGCAGACTGCCATTAATGAAGACGCCCATCTCATGAACCAAAGTCTATCTGTTATTATTATTATTATTATTATTATAGATGTCTGCAGATGTGAACGCTGTATGGTATGATCGGTTACCTGGGATAGCCAAGTTGCACAGGGGCATGTCCCACAGCGCAGGCGGCAGGTGAGACATCCAGCTGTCCGCCGGGAGGTCGCGTAGGGACCCGTTACTGTCTGTGGACGATCTTCCCCTCAACGACATATTCTTTAGGAGAGCTCTAAATATTTCAATATACCACAGGGTTTCAGTCAAAAGGAATCAGTATCGATCTGGATCAGATAGCACCGAAACTGTGGTTGGCTATGCAATAAATGTTCATTGTCTTCTATTAATACTAATAACATTACAAAAATAATTTAGAAGCATATGCTTTGCTAGGCATTAACAAGTAATAGGCCTATTTTATATGAAGTATATATTACTTATAATTATATGCGCTCACTGTAAGTAAAAGAAACCATCTGATGGCAAAATAACGATCTTTTTGCGACAATAATAAAATAAATAAATAAACAAGACGGCGCCGGCTAAAAAAAGACCGGCACCAAAACGAAGTACATGTGGGGGAAAATGACCCAATGAGCCCATGCGCTAAGCCTTGAGCTTCATAATAAACGCCATCCAACCACTAAACCGCCTTTTAAGTTAATTCTGTAAAACGACGTTACTGGTATGAGGTTAAGAGTGCGAATTACAGCACACGCCCAGCGGGCACATGTCCGAGCAGGGCAGGCTTTGCCGTTGCCGTACTTACGCTCCGCAGCGGCGCACTGGTGTCGCGCTCCGCCTGCAGGGTCCCCGCTTGTCAGCAGCAGCGAGCGCCGGCGGCGCAGCCCCGCTCCGGCGATCCGGGAGATGCCGCGACTGTCAGGTGGAAGCGACAGGACCGGTGCCGGCATGCCATCGGCGCTGACCGCATGAACTGGTTTATTTAAATTTTTTCCGCTGAAAACACAACAGCATTTGGATCAGATGCTGTCTCCTATAACCGATTGGCCAGAAAGGGCGTTCCTTATTATTGAGGCAAAATTTGAACTTTTCCCGGCATCCAGCCACCCTAATGCGCGCTCCGTGTGAGAGGCTGCAGCACCGCTAGCGGGACCGGCCTGGAGCTGGTCCCCGCCGCGACCCACTCGGACGGACCGGGGCGCAGTGAGCTCGGCGCAGACCGATTCGCGTTCACCTCATCAGCAGATGCTGTAGTGGGCAGCCCACTTAAAGAGCCAGAGGCATGTTTTTGCCATGTATACATTTTTGCATATTCATTGTTTTTATCGGATGCATCAAACAACAGAAATCGAAAAATCGGCTGAGGCGTTAGATATACAATATACATTAGTTTTAAGTAAAATAACATTTTGACAGCAACACCGAGTCGCGCTGTTCCGCTTTGCGTAAAAGTGCGGAAAGGAAAGCCGGGAAAACGCAGACCTCAGGAGGGTCCGCAAGAAGCCCCTGACAAAGCGCTTTCCCAAATCCCCTGAAATATCACTACTACTCCCAAGCACTCCATGCCCATTTCAGCGCTGCAGTTAACTTTTTATTTTTATACAGTGGATAAAAGATATCTATAGTTCATTGATTAATGGTATCTGTAAGTTGTCATTCAATTATTTAACGTAAAAAATACATTTACGTTTAATATGGCTTTTAAAATATGCGGCAAACTGTGTACAGGTTAGGAATGTGGTTTTACAGTCGACAGAAAGGCACTGGATGATTCGGGGGAAAAGGGCATGAATGGGAACACTGCGAACACTTTTGCTTAAAAAAACACCAGGTATCTGAAAGTATATATGTTAATAAATAAAACAATAATGCATATTACAATAAACTGTTTTATTTTTCACTGTTCCTGATGCAACCACAGTACAATTCTAGTTTAAGTTCTAACAAATTTTTTTAATACATTCTATCCTATTCCACTGGAATGATTAAAATATACATGGCAGCATTATAAAAGCAGTTTTGTTATTTAGAGGCCATGTCATTTCTCAGGCTGTCTTAAAACTATGGTATTCAAAAATAATGTTACATTGTGACAGATTTAATGGTTTGCTGTTTATTGAAACATGTCAGTTTAAGCTGTCTCACTGAAGCAAATATTTGTTCTTGGAATTTAAACAAACTTTGTAAAGTTAATTTTTAATTTTATCTGCAGTGCTGCTGGTACTGAGTCAGCTAATCTATCTGGCTGATTATATTGCATTGCTTGAATTAAGGAACAGTGTTATGCAGATTCTCAGATCCACTGAGCCTGACAGAATCTGGTTAGTGTACCGTGTACCTCCCCATTCCTTTTTAAAATTCAGATAACACACATTTGCCTGTTCCCTGCAGATGCCACAAAATGTTATTAACGGACAGCAAACCTTTTTTATGTTGCATAGTAAAAATTCAGCCCACTGAGAGCAAAGCTGATTCCTTACAGTTCAGTTTGTTCAGGAAATTGGATGGATCAGCAATGAGCTCGTCCATCTGGAACTGGATTTGGTCCCAAAATCTCTTGAATTAGACAGTTTTGAGATTTCAGCTCCCCCCCCCCTTTTTTTAGGTACACAGCTGTTGAAGTGTTTCATTCCACCCTGCCCTTTGTTTAGGTAAATCAAATGCTCAGTGATTCCAGACCCCCTTATGTTACCAGCCAAGTGTGCATCCCCTTAATTCTGGCCAGTAGCTTGGTACTACCCCCAGCCAATGGCCTTCTGCATCCGTTTTAATCAAGTGAATCATTTTTAAATACTATTATGCATTAATATTTAGGTTGTAAATGTGTTTTTTTATTATTTAAATTTATCCCTCAAATGAATATGGAGGAATTCCTTTAACACCAAGACCGGTGATCTGTAAAGAAAAAAATTCTAAATTAGGTCTAATCTGGTCATTTATACAAATATTACATTAATCGATCTTGAGGCAGCTGCCGTGATGCATTAATAAAAGAAAATACTAGGGGCAGAGCCGGACTGGACCTTAAAAATGGATCCGGCCTCAGGCTGCCGTGCCAGGGCGGCTCCGTCCATGCCGTGGGATGCCGACGTGACGTACAGCTCACAGAAATCCTTACCACCGAAGCAGCAGGACGTGATTTTATCCACAGGCAGCTTTACAGTCTGCATCCGTGTGCCTGGGAGAAGCGACAGAAACACGTGTGTGACGGCACACTGACTTCCGTCCACGTGTCATTAACCCACGGACACGCCCAGACTCTCCAGGATTCATGCATACATATGTTACAGCAAGCTGGCACAGACACACAAGTGCACTTGCAGTGTCCTGCTCACACCTGTCTGGGGGTCGATGCGCAGAACCTGTCCCCCATTGTAACACGCCACCCACAGCCTGCCCTCCACGTCGACGCACATGCCATCGGGGATCCCTTCGTCCTTCTCCAGCCGGTACACCTCTCTCCGGTTACCTTCCCAAATATCCACACAGCTGGTTAATGCACGTCCCACCGCACCTGGGCCCACCTGAGTTGTACTGGTTTCTTATTCAGCCATTTCCCCGAGTAGCTTCCTGATGTGGCCAGAACCAAAATGTTCAAATATCTGGGGGGGGGGGGGATTATTTCCTATTTTATAATTATTGCATCCAGTTTTATCACTGATGTTTAATGCTTTTCCAGCAGTTCAGCCATTCAGCGAGTCACAATAAGGACCGATCTCGCCTCGCCATCAGTGCAGGAGAGGGCATTAAATGTATTTTCACCATTATTCACATCCTGTTGTTATGAATCATATGGTCAGGGATGAGACATTAAGACCAAAAGCCTATTTGCCAAATTCAATTAATCCCCTAATATAATGCTACTCACTGATGCTTCCTGCTGCTACGCTGTAGTCAAATGCCTCCACTCTGTAGGACAAGCTGTCGATGTAGTAGAAGGTGCTGAGGTCCGGAGACCAGTCCAGGCCGTTGGAGAGGTCGACCTGGTCGAAGTGCATGTGCACGGTGTGGTCGGGGTGCAGTGAATACAGGGCTCCCTGCTTCCTCTCTAGTTCCGCTGGTTTTGTCTCCAAACCCATGGTTCCTACATGGACATGCCATCCACAAAGGCTCCTATCAGCAGTCACACACCACGGCCCACTTCACTCTGTTCAGAACTGCCTGCATCAGACACCCTACAGACTTGGAACCTGCAAAAAAGCGGCCTTCCGGGTCCACTTTGCCATCGTTGAAGCGGATGTTGTCATGCTGCCGGTCGATCTGGGCGATGGTTGTGATGGTCTGCCTCTCCCAGTCTACGCTGACGAAGCGTGTACCCTCCGCAGCCACATATCCACCACGCTTACGTGGCACCACTGAGCCGACCAGATTTTCTAAATGACCACAGATTTGGATAAATTTGTTGAATGAAATGAGTTTTGATGCTTAACAGAATTCCCAATTTCTACTTTAAATATAAATGCATTTTTATTAATATGAGGTTAGTTTCTGAGTGTTTAGTTAGTTTCTATATGCATTTTTGCCAACATTAGTTAATAGAGGTCCTGAGATTGAAGGCTGGATATCTGCACCTCTATGCAATCAAAGGTATTGGAACACAAACCTTCAACCTGGAGATCCTACTCAGCCAGCCCCGAACCTTCCCTCACCTGTGGCCAGGCTCTGTGTTCGGTTGGTCACGGGGTCCCATCTCTTGATCTTCTGTCCAAAAATATCTATAAACAGCAGCGTGCCGTCCTTTTCCTCCCATACTGGGCTTTCTGCAACCCTATTCCTCTCCTTTACAACACATTCGACCTGGACGGAAGACATGATCTGAAACGCAGAGCACGATTTGTCAACCTTGCGCCAAATTCGAACATTCAAAACTAGAAAGCAGCAGACGTAGCACAAATGTACACATGCGTGAGGGAGACGTGCTGATTTCGGGAGATGTCACCTTAGGATGGCAGCTTGCGGAAACCCAGGCGATTTTCTCCCACTGAAACGAAGCACATGACGGTCACGCGACTTCACAAAAGTGCCATTAAACAGTCACTTGTTCTCGCAGGTAGGCCAGAACAAATCTCCGTAACGGATACTGAACACCCACTAAAATAGCAACATTAGGGAAATAAACCCGTTTGCATGCAAGTGCATGCAAAAAAACATCGACGTTCAATATCGAAAATTAGGCCTTTTCTAAAGTGTGCCGAAGCAAACTTCAATACAATCTTATATATATGGAGTGGACTCTGGCATTTAAACCCGATCTGCCTTACCCCTTTGGTCCAGGTCTTGTGACAAATCCCCGGCAACAGAAAGCAAACTTTTTCTGTATTTTGCTGTAAGTCGAGCGCCCCTAGCGGTCACCAAAAGCAGCCGAGGTGAAAGCCCCGGATTCGGCTTTATACGACACGTTTATTGTATAGATTTTAACTCCATACGCTGGAATATATCGTGTTCCGCATAATTGCATTATGTCAGAGAAACGGGACGATCATTTATATGCAAACAATCTAGAAATATGAAGGGTTGTAATGTTTAACTTTCTTTATTGAGTTATGGACCTCAGGATTCGATGTTCATCTATGTGCATGGAAATATGGAATTGTGATTACTCTGAGTAGGACTGATTATCAGTTATAATATAAACACACAGAAATAAATTTAAAAGCTTAAGTGAGAGGGCCATTAATCACCGAGGTTACAGCCAGCAGTTCTCAGCTTTCTGTGTGATAAATCATCATTTAACACATGCAAAATTTAATAAACAAGGGTGATAACAGGGATAAACAGGGGGCATTTGATTTAGATCATTTAAAATTAAAAATTCATCAGCTTTGCCATAATGTGTCTGTGTGTAGGTTCACAGGACTCCTGATGATTGGTGCCTCTATATTTGGCCGTTGCAGACCTGATCCAATGATCCACATACGGCCCATTTTTGCACTTTAAATGGATGCACGTTGAATGTTGCTTTCGCACTACGGATTTGGCTTCAGGTCATATCCTAAGCACTGAAGGCCTATTTGCACCTAATCAAAATTCTGCTCACGTATTAAAGTCCAAAAATGAATGGACTGGAGTTGTAGGCTTGATGGACTTGAGACTATTTTATTATATTAGGCCTAATTAATCTAACAGCAGTTTGATTACAGAACACAGCTGACACAATGGTGACATTTTAATCTGCAAATCCTCTCCGGCAAAGTGACATGTACTTTATAGACAAAATTATTGGGAATCCTGGCCATTGTATCTACAGTAACTTTTATGACATCCTATTCTAAATCTATAGGCATCAATACGGAGTTGGTCCCTCCTATTTATCCCCTGATAAATAACCCCATACTATTATCCCTCCTCCACCAAAAATGGAAACCCATTCCATGAAGCTCCCGGGACACAGTTTTTGTGCTGGAGTTAATGCCAGAGACAGTTTGGAACTCTGCAGTTACTGAGTCAACAGAGCGTTGGCGACTATGTGGCTCAGCACTCTCTCGCTCTGTTACTTTCTGTGGTCTGCCACTTCATGTTGGAGTTTCTGTTGTTCCTAAACGCTTCCACTTTGTAATAATACCACTTGCAGTTAACCGCAGAATATCTAGCAAGGAAGAAATATCACAAACTGGCATCGCAAAGGCAGCATCCTATGACAGTACCACACTTGAATTCACCAAGCTCTTCAGAACCCGTTCCGTCACAAATGACTGTAAACCTGACTGCATGGCTAGGTGCTTGATTTTATACACCTGTGATACTGGGTCTGAATGAAACCATTGAATTCAGTGACTCAGAGGTGTGTCCCAAATCTTTTGTCCATATAGTGTAAGAATGCTCTTTTTGAGAGTCAGCAGTGATGTTACAGACTTGGTTTGAGGGCAGAGATTCGGGGGGGGGGGGACACATGGAATTTATCACTTTGATGAAGCCCTGACAGCCTGAAGCTGCATTATCTCCATCTAACAGGTCGTTCCCCATGGCCATGCAGACTTGGGACTCTGCTGCCCCGTCCCCACAGATTGGAGCATCACACTTACTCTGCCGACTACTAGCACCTCACTTTATTGCCATTTGCACTGTGATTGCAGTTACCATTCTCCCTCACTAGTTCTATCACTGCACTTTATGTATATATGTACCACCTCAGTCCAGGGGACTTTATTTCTCCTCACCATATGCACTGTACTGAATATGGTTGGTGTGTCAGTAAAACCAAAGTTGACGATCTTTTCAATCAAAAGTCAAAGAATGACAGACCAGGTGACAGGGTCATTTCTTTCAAAATTTAATGAAAAATGTTTCTTTAAAAAGGATTCTGGAAATTCACACGTCGTCGTAACCCAGTGTAAAACTGACAACTTTGAAGGGGCGTGGCTTGCGGGACCATGCAGACCAAACCACCATTTAATTGGACACACAGAGTATGGGTGTATGAACCTGTAGTGCCGCACAGGTCCTCTGTTAGGGAAAGCAGCAGGCAGCCTCTGTGAAAAATGCTGACGGCGCCCCTTGTGGTGATTGTTTGCTACAGGGACACATGTCAGATGCCAGAATGTTTTTCACAGTATGCTCTGATTCACACAGCTGCCCTGCAGGGACAAAACCAATAAAAAAGGTCTAAAACAGCCAACAAAGCAAGCTGGAGTGGGACTTAAAAAAAATAAGTGATGTCACAAATGTTTGCTGACATTCACGCTTCTCACTAGTGTACAGTTACTCAGCCTGTTTAAACGGCTGAGGTCAAAGGTCGCTGATGCATTGTGTAATATGGTCTGAAGTGTACTTCGTGTGTCTGTGTGTGTTTTTATGGGGACTGCGGCACTAAGACACAGCTGTCGTTCAGGCTTTGCCTAAAACCTGGGCCTTGTTTCCACAATTCAGAGCGGCACCTGTGCTGAATCGAGCATTATTAATCAAGCCAGACCTCAATGGCTTTATCTGGACCCCCCTCCCCTCCAAGTACATGAGCACAGCTCTTCCCAGTATAGCTCTGGGAAGCAGCTTTAAGGATTATATGCCACCCTCCCCGGCAGGGTCAATAGACCTCACCAGCCTGAGACCACTGCCTTATCAGTCCATAACTCCAGTAAGACTGGGAGTCTTTTTCACACTTCTGACTGTGATGGAAACTCCTGGAGGAAATGCGACCTTATATGGGGATGGGGATGGGGGGCGGGGGGCAAGGGTTGAAACTAGTACTTAAATGTTTCATTAACAAAAATCAAAACACTGCAAAACATTCCCTCTGACCTGAAAACGGAATGAAATCCATTAAATGAAGTATGGGGCACAGCAGCCAATCAGTGGAGGGGAAGGGGGGGGGGTGCCTCAGCAGAGAATCACTCCATAAGCATAGGCCCTGAGAGGGGTCACCCGACTCCCTGTTGCCTAATGTAACCATATCTCCGTAGTCATGACCGCATTGCAATGATTACATGGGGAATATCGGACAGGCTGTTTCCATACAGGAGGAGGCTCAAAAAATACAGGGAAAAGAATGACTAAACATTTCTCCTGCATGCGTCGTATCTAACCATTAAGGTAAACATCGACTGGATATAAACCTGGCGCTTTCAGCGGGCCACCCTCTTATCAGCTACCTCACTTTCCCAGAGCTGCGGAAGGGTCCAGGAGGGGCTCATTCTGACAACAGCCTCAGCTCTCCCATGAAACCTTAATTCGAGTGACCCGGCAGAAAGAGTCAAAGCCAGCGCTCCTCATGGCCTGGTTTTTAAATGACTGCCATTCTCCCTTTGTGCTGTTTGGTACCATTTCCGTTACTTGTGCCAAGTCAAAAAAAGAACACACGTCTTTAAAAAGTAGATTTGGTTATGGAGGGGAGTTTACAGTGACATCTCTTGGACTGAACTGTGAGACATCCTCACAAAGGAACATTTTCTTTGGGAACATACAGAATCCAGGAGTCCCCAATGCACAGCTGTTTGGGATGCTCTGGGTTATGGAATAGGAAAGGAAAAAAGGGTTCTCACAAAAAAGGTACTTCACTTAAAATGTTCCAGCTTTCTGAAGGATGGAGACTGGCAAAACAGAAAAATTCTACACATTCTTTGTGTATGGTGATCTGAATTTCCATCAGATGTGTGAAGGAGAAGATCATAAGGAGACCCAAGCAGAAGTGGGCTGGGAAAGAGCCTCCATTTACTTAGAAGCCACTAAAATCACATGACGGTCATGAAGCTATAGGTCAATAGTGCCATTTTCATTCTGGAATTAAAAAGATGATAAAATGTGAATTTCAGTGAAATGCGCACCTCCCTAAGCCATTTTAGTCAGTCATTTAAAAAAGCTTTTTTTAAAAAAAAAAATCTCATTTTCAAATCAATATTTACAGCCATAGCAAATGGAAGTGCATCTCAAATGTACGACATGGCAATGGTGACTGTGTGAAGAATACTGCCATGCCAGAGGACAAAGAAACGAGACCGGACAAGAGTTTGGCTTGTTGATGACACAACCTGATGATGGGTGGGGAGTCGCAATGAGTCATTAAAGCACTTGCCCACTGGTCCCTCCTCCCAGAGACAGCAATTAGGAAGCTGGTCAGCGGACGAGCAGGACTTTTGGACCCTTTCTCGGACCAGGCCGCTGAGGACCTGTGACGCTGGGCACCAACCAACGAGTGGGGTGCTGTCGGCATCGAGCACCTCTCCAGAAGACATGGAGGCAGTGTACTTGTGGATTTGGGGGGGTGGTTGCAGAGAGCTTGGGCATGAGTCGTCACCTTTGCACGGAGGTCCTGGGGCCTAACATTGGCTTGCCCCGGCCCACGCCCCTGACGTGTTCCGGTGCTGGGCTCTCCAGCTCCGTGCTGGCCCTATGCGCCCGTAGCCTCCGCCAGTGATGGGCCTGGGTCTCAGGCTCTGAGTCACTGAGTTCCAAATCAGGGCAGTACCCATCTTCGGTCTGCTGTGGTGCCGCCAGCTTGGTCCACAGCCGCTCCTTGCCAGACCCCTTCCGCAGGGGTTTGTTGTGTACGTGGAGACCCTCGCTGGTTCGGGTCAGGTTGACCGAGGCCTCGTTGAAGGACCGTTTGAAGTGGTCCATGGCAGACTTCCTGAAGGGTCCCGTATGGGTATCCCGTTCACAGGAGGTTTGGCAGGGGCTGTCCAGCTGGGTCATAGGCCTCCCCAGGCTTCCATTGGGCCTGGAGCTCCGGACAGTCTCTTGCTTTGGCCTCCCACTACCATTGGATGGGAGGCCGTGCAGTGCCACGTGCAATGCCAGGGGTTTCCCTGACGGCCTGATAGGTTTAACCAGGGTGCTGCCTTCCCCCGAGCTGGGAGTAACCCCATTCACCTGGCCCACCCTCTGGCTCCACCCTTTGCCATGACCCCGCCCACTGCTGCCCCCCTCACAGAGGTTGGAACTATGGTCTGGGCACAGGGGCCCATTGCCAGACTTGGAAGCAGTCTTCCCGTTTCCAAGGGTGATCTTGGGCATCTTCAGCTTTAGCGTTATCCTCGGTGGGGCCTGGATCGACCCACTCTCGGGGGGGTAGGACAGGGGAAGACCTTGGAGAATAAAAAGTACTGTGACTCTCCAAAAGTACATCAGGCTTAACAGGAAATGACATGGAGTACATGGTGCTGTGAAAGTAACTTTCACTGCTAATCTGGGCACAGCAGGTGCCCAAAGATGAGGAAAATAAGTCTCAACCCCTCAAAGGACAGACAGCCGCTTACCTGCTGACAGTTCCTGGTTGATCAGCTCCACCTGCAGGTTGAAGATCTGCTCCTGGGCTTTGCTGTGAGACAGCTTCAGCTTCTCCCGGCGGCTCACCATGTAACACAGGTTCCTCACCTGCAGGGGGCGACGTGGAATTAAAGAGATTAATGCTAACACTCAGTTGGCACTGCATGGGCCAGGATCGCCATGGCAACAGCACGCACCCTCTCCAGGTCCTGGCGCAGGTGCATGAACATACGCATACGGGTGTGGACGCCGTCCTCCTTGGGCTCCAGCAGCAAATTCTCCTCCTCCTTGGGAGGGAGGAGGGGCTTGTTGAAGCTGCTCTTGCGTTTAAGTTTCCAGTACTGGAAGATGAAGTCCAAGACATGTGGTGAGACCGCCATGTCCCGAGCCAGCTCCCCAGGGTGCACCAGCGTGTGAAACTCCTCCTCCAGCTCACGCAGCTTGCGGGCTCGCAGGCCCAGCTTCTCCGTCCCCATGGAAGGCTTGTGTCGGCCGGGGCTGAGGCCTCCCTCCCCCACCTTGGGCTTGCTGTGCTTCAAGCAGTACGACTTGAACTTGACCTCGTCACCCTCGTCCAAGACGGTCTTCATCTCCAGGCTGTGCTCAAAGGCGCAGGTGACGTGGAACGGAATGATGCAGCTCTTCACAGAACACTGTGGGGACAAGCGAGTCAGGGAAAAAGGGGTCAGCGCTGTGGGTGTCTTTTCCTTGATTCGCCCCTAAAAAGCCAAAGACAGACAGAAGGCCAAGCGAAAGACCTGAAAATCACCCCCAGTACAGACTGTCCCTGACTTATGCCTGGCAGGGCTATGGGCGCACAGGGCCAGCATGGAGCTGCCGGGCGTACAGGTCTTTCCTGCAACAACTATCATATAGCTCACAGCAATTATGTAGCAATTAATTTTCTAAATTTGCTCATTTTCTAAAAATAAATGAAATAACTTTTGTCATTTGTGCAAGTTGTCATAAGCTGCATAGGTTGTAAGTCAGGGATAGACTATTTATTCAAGAATGCAATATGACATTGTATGAGCAGAGATCACCGTTTCCATGCATGGCCAGTACAGGGTCCCTGAAACATTTTTTTCCATTTATTCTGGTCCCACCCACTGTCCACGATTGGCTGATATAATGTGAAGCTGTAGGGTTGGTCAGCAGGGCTAATTATACGGTTACCAGCATGCTTTGCACTGCACGCAACTGTAAATAGCGTAAATAATGTTTTTAATAATGTATTTATGTTGTGAATAGTAAATGTCGTAACTGTGTAATGTTTACCATGGAATGTATGCGTTTCGTCAGCATGTAAACGTGTTGTGTAAATTGTTGGCTTCACTGTCTGTGTCGCTGCTATATTAAACTGCCAGTGGCGATTAATAAAGAGAGCAACTTACATTTTAACAGAACAGTCATCTTTATTAAAATGATTCACGGATTCACCACAATTAGGGCTGTGCCATATCATGCTGTCCACGATAACACCTGGATCGATTTCTACATTATAAAAAAAAAGTGTCATATCGCAATACCATTGATGTAGTGATGTGATGCATTTAGGACTGCCACTAACTAAATATTTTTCTATAGATTAATTATCAATTATTTTACCGATGGTCTGATTAGTCTATACAATTGATTTTCCAACAGAAAATCAAATTGTCTAATTCAAGTCAATTTTATTTTTACAACATACTACGTCATTGTAGGGCTTTATTTAACGGATACTGGATTTTCGGCACTATATGAACGTTTACTAATGATCACAATTTGATAAGACCAAAATTAATACGACGCGCACTGAGACGCCCAAAAGTTAATAATCCGTATAAATTCGGAGTACCCTTATGTTTATTAAATTCGGTTAGCATAGCGCCATATGCTATCATTTAGGTAAATCATGGAAGTGAAACGCGCTGAAGTGGCGGTGAAAAAATGGACAGCTTAGCAGCCACAGCATCTTTTCAAAAAAGGAGATTTTGTGGATGTTGTGGCGGTACCCTTGCAGTTTAAAGTCCGACACGTTTATTAAAGATAAGGATACGCCGAATTTATACAGATTACTTCGTTTTTAACGTCACAATATGCCTCTCATTAATACTTTAGGCGCAATACTAATCTGTTTACCGTGGACATAAGTTAAAGTCCGTAAAGTACCGAAAAGCCTGCGTCCGGACAAATGCTTACGCCCGTCAAAGTCCTGGTGATTATTGCACATGTGCCATATAATAGCATAGAATAGTTGTGGGGGGCTGGGTTATACTGCCATGCACATTTAATCATTCACTGTGCTTTTACCAGTTCCACAACTCAGCAGGCGCAACATCTTTTCAAAGAGGAGATACTGTGGATAAACAAGGTAAAGACGTTGGAGGAGTGGCGGTACTTTCTGCAGATTAACGTCCGACACCTTTTTTGGTAAACAGTTTTCATTTCAGTTCACAAATTATTTCATTTAAATTTTAGTTGATCATGTAACACTGGTCCCAACAAGCCCAACATGCAGGAATGCACACACCAGTACCCTCAATCAGCATAGAATAAGCCTAGATTTTAGCCTAAACATTTTCGCAAACACTTATTCAGTGGGGATTCTAATGTAGCAGGCAGACTTTATGGCTTTAATAATGAGTGTATCTAGTAGCTATAAGGACAAAAGATACTAAAAAGCCCTCCGTTGTAATGCTAATTTAATAAACATGAACAGACAGCACTCGGTGGTTTTGCCTGCTTTAGCGGCCCATTGCCCAGAACAGCTCCTGTGCGGTTCCTCTGCAGGCTCTCCTGCACAGCACTGGGGCTGCCATCGAAACTTTGCACAGTGTAAAAGCACCTTTTTGTTTTGTGCTAATTTGAAATACTCCCAAAATTCCACAGTAATATTGAAAGAAAGCATCTGATATAATGAATTAAACCTGGAGTTCTTGACAAAGAATCTGAAGCTGTGACTGATGTCTGTCTGCCAGCTGCTTGGGTAGTTATCTCCTAAAGCGTTTACCTGTACAGCTCCAGCACTGACCTAACTTACCTCATTTCATGCCATATCCATTTTATTTTTATACAAGAAATTAGAGCCAATGCTACCGTTCCAGCCCCGACAATCTACCTCATTTAATGGCAATAATAATAAAAGATGCAAGGCAACTATTAAAGTTTTGACAGCATTTTAATTTAATTTTTATAAGCTGTGAGTGTTTATATTTTGTTTGGATTGTCGCTGTTTTTTTATATTTGCATTTAAAATTTGAGGTTAGTTCTATTAGGTGACAATATTGTGCTCCTGAAGAATTACAAGGTTAAGTTATTTTAGTTATTATTAAACAAAAGTGCTAAGCAGTTATGCTATACTTTTACTTGGGATTTCCAGGGAAAACACTAACTAGGCTACTTTTGTGCTTACATTTGACTTATGCTGTGTCACTGCACATAACACTGTGTCACTACTATTGCATTGCATCATGCCGCTGCTGCTGGCACCTTGTTACAGTAGATTAACATTTCGATTCAGGGAGTCTGCCATCAATGACAGTGGCTCATTGGAATAGCTGTATGGAAAATGCCCTTCATTTTGCTTGCACTAATAAAATGCTGCTCCCTGCAAGCTGCAATCACTGATAAAATTTTGTTCCCTATATCATCATAAATATCATTATGGAAAATTTCCTTGAAATATCGTGATATAATTTTGAGGCTATGTCAACCCCCCCCCCCCCCCCACAATACGTTTATTTGTTTGTGGATCTGTTGAATCGAAGACGTTCGGCGCCCTCTAGGGTTCTTGGTGAGACATGAATGAACAAGGTCACCAGCATCGTTTATAGTATGTAATATTGTTCTCGCTGCTCAATTTCGCTGTTCGGTTTTGTTTTGTCTGGACGGCGTTTGAAGTATGCAGCCACCTTTATTCTCACAGCACTTCCACACCCTTATTTTGAGCCCCTCTCCCCCAGCTGGAAATGCCGCTCACCTGGATGCAGGCCCCAGTCTTCAGCTTGCAGAGGCTGCACACCAGTGCCCAGCGGCTGGGGGGGATGTGGGACACTTTGGTGATGGGCTCCATCCTCTCCGGACAGGCGATGCTCACCTGTGGAAGAGCAGTCCAGAGCTCGTCAGCGCATCGCCATGGCGACAGGGCATAACGGCAGTGCGCTGCCTCCCAAGGACCATGCTTCCCATACCTCAGGGATCCAGAGGGCACAGCTGACGTGGGCCCACCTGGTGCCGGCCCACGTGGCCTTCATGGCACCTCCCTTCTTGGGACACAGCACGCACTGTGGGTCAATGCCCAGGACGCAAGTCCGGCAGAGCCAGCAACCATCTGGGACCTTCAAGATGCCGTAGCAGGCCTGCAACACAGCGGGTCCTAGTAAGATGGGGAACTCCTGGGGACAGAGCCCAGATGGGCCAGAAGCCACAAACAGCAGCAGCCAGCCTGCAACGCATTTCCTGGGGAAGCTCCCCACGACAACACTAAAACACCAGAAATCACACGCTGCACCCGTTGCATGCTGGGAGACTCGCCCTCCTTGCCTGATGCACACAGATGTTGCACTTATCGCAGAAGACCATGTCATTGCCCTCCTCGCTGTCTGGCGAGCGGCACACGTCGCAGATGACATCCTCATCGTACTCGATGCCCAGCCCCTCCTCTGTCTCAATGGCGTGGTTCATGCTCTCGTGGCACTGACTCTCCAGGGCCTCCATGGCACGCTCCATGGTCAGCTCGTCCACAGCGACATCGCCTGGCAGGAAGGCACAGACATGTTATTTTGTAAGCCTTCCACCCTGCGAAGGATCACCCCGCCATCAGTCACCACCGCTAGCCTCCTCACCCATCATCTCCAGATCTGCGTTGAGTTCTTGAAGCCAGCACAGGTCCATGTCATCCAGGTCATAGCGACACATGGCCTCCGCTAGCTCCAGGATGTTGACATAGCCCATCTCAGCTGGATCCTGGTTCCGACACTGGATGTACTTCCTTGGTCTGGAGAAGAGGTTCTCTTTGGGCCTCTCTGCGACAACCCTGAGTCCACGGGGCACAGAGACATGACTGTTAATTGCTGCCATCCCATGTGAATCACAAGGTCAAAAGTCAAACAGATCCAGCAAATAAAACTGGCCCCTTGCACTCGAGCTGTATTGCTAAAGAATTATTGCAGCCTTCAATAATGAGCAATCCATTTTCTAATTATACACCGTATCATTATGACTGTCCTAATTAATCCAAATATTCTGCCAAAGCAACTCTGATATAGAAATACTGAGTTTATTCAGAACGTCCCTCAGAAAGCATAGCTGGTCACCTCTACACACACCTGACGAATGGCTGTGGGATCGAGTCGGGGCTGGCCAGCACCTGCACCCCCTTCTCCCATTCCTGTCTCCAGGGGTCTGCTAGCAAGTAATAGTCATCTGGGGAGATGTGGTGGGAGTCTGGAAGCTTCATGGCACTGATCAGATCCTTCCGGAACACCTGTGGGCCAGAGGAGTAATTGTTAAGTCAAAACCATTAGTTCCATCTACCATTAGCCACCTTTGCTAATACAGTCGAAGCCATTAGCTTCAATTTGTCATTTACTTGGTCAGCAGATGCTTTTTACCCACAATGCATGTGGATCAGCCGACTGTTACAAGCACCAAAATCCAGTTTGCAATTAATGTGAACAACGCTGCAATTAAAGGCTCCCGCTCCTCAGAACCCCCCCAGCACTCCATCTTCCCTGGCCCCTCCAGATATCGTAGCCACACAGCAACACCCAGGACACATGCCCCCACCTCGGCCGGCTTCTTTGGCTCCGACGCCGGGGTCCCCAGTGTGCTGCCATACTTGTTAGAGGAGCAGAAGGAGGTGGATGGACCTGTGTGATGGGTCGGGGAGCACAGGTGAGAAGCCGTCATACCCACACAGTGTTAGCTATGAGCATGCGATCTTCACCGCCGTGGAGATGGGAGAATAACGAGTCCTTGGGAGCTCCAGGCAGAGGTACAAAGGAGTGACTAATGACAGAGAGCGGACAGACGCCAGCAGGGAGGCACAAAGGAGGACAGACCATGCCAAGCAGAGGGGCCCTGCTCAGCGATATGTGGACTGCCACACTGCCTTTGGTGGGCCGAGCGTGTGTGAAGCCAAGGGGCAGTGGTGCATTCTGGGAATGCTGACACCCCCTCTTCAGAAGATTTACCAAATGTGAGGGAGACTGTGTGTTTTTGTGTGTGTGTGTGTGTGCGTTTGCATGCGTGAGGCATCTTGTGGGGAGGCTGTATCAAAAAAAGCCCAGACAATAACACATAAGTACCCTTCCTCCCTCTTAAAGCACTGCTATAGGGGTAAAAACTAGTAAACGTCTGAGCTGGTGTGAGTTAGTACAAGGGGTCCCATTGTGTCGGGGTGGACCGCACACTCCTGGCAGGCCCTTGGGGGTGGGGGGGGGGGGGGGGGGGGAGTCCTA
>JAAGVU020000076.1:2534299-2546927 GCA_011763525.2 Mormyrus iriodes | reverse complement strand
GGGGTGGCGAGTCTGAACATGCTGAACACGCCCTGGGCAGGGGTGGGGGTGGTTGTGGAGGGGTGTAGGTGGCTGTACTCACTGTCATTGTCAGAGCTGTCACTGCTGCTTGATGACCGCTGGCGTTTCATCCTGTCGCGTCCTGGGGTGGTGAGCAGGCATGGGAAAAAAAAAGTCAGGGTGACTTGGGCTTCTGCTTACAGGAGCTCATTCACTGTAAGCATCACATGGGGGAGGTGGGCAGGAAGGGGGAGCGGCTCTCACCGCGAACCACAGGCAGACAGGCATGCTAGGCTGCCGCGAAAATACACCCGAAAAATCCACCTCACATTACTGCAGAATGACCGATTAACAGATTAATACTAAGGCCCAATGTTGGAGGACTCATGGCTTAGTGGGCGGGATTACTGCAGGCTGTCAATCATTTTGTAGTTTAAGCCAATGGGAAATAAAAGCTGGCAAAACCGACAGTTGTCAGTAATCCCACCCCCAAATGTACTTAAAAACTTCAATCATCTAATGCTGTACATCTGGCTAACGAGGGATATGTCGCAGCAGCAGACCCAGGGTGGGCAGGTGCTCCGTGTAAACATTAACGGCTCCCCCTATAGGTAGCCCTAAAACACAGACACAAACTTGGTGGCTCAAAGTAGAAAATAGGCAATAAGATTCCTCGGTGGCATGTGACAGGTGGACGTTTTTGGCTCCCTTTCCACTTGGTGGTATTCAAACAGGACACCCGTTGCCACTGTGATCTAAAATGCATGTAACTGAATTGTGGTAGAACATCCCCATCCAAAGGTCCTGTCTGTTCTCCACAAACACAAAATTGACAGCCCAGATGATCCAAACCCACAGCCACTCTTAAAACACTGTCTCCCAACCCACACACAGAACCTTCTTGTTCTCCATCCTGCTTCTGGAAGAGAATCAAGGGCCCCCATCAACCACCAACACGCACTAACCCTTGCCGCAGTCAAGGCAGCCTCAAAGCACTAAACACACTCAGAGCCTCTCAAAACACATTTACTCTTAAGACCTTCCAGTCACAGACTGGCCATAGAGCTCACAGCAGCATCTGCAAACATGGCCAACCAAAGACCATAGCTAAACTCTCGATGTTAGGGCACTGTTCTAACACATGTTCGTTCAGAAAATTGCGTTGCACACAAGAGCAGTGAACTAAACTACTGTTTTAGGTTTTTTCCCAACTGCAGGGGAAAAGACTCACCCTTTATTAAAATGAATAATTAATTAATTAGAACATACAAAGCTACCATCACCCAAGTACAAATCACTAATAGTGATCTAGAGGAATATTCTTGATAGTGGGACTAATCCATATGTAAATAATATCAATTATATGTGCTACCATGTAGCTCAGTTCTCAAATATCAAGCTCAAAATGCACTGATGGAAAAGGTGAAGGACACTTTGAACCCTTGTTGGTCAGCTGCCTTCACACCCGGAACATGCCCAGCTAAGATTAATATGTCTTGGGGCCAGGTTATACAGGAAGCTGGCTACTCACAAATGTGAGGAATTTTAACAGCCCAGCGCCCAGGGACAATAAGGCACCCTGTCTGACAGAAGCAAGGGAATTCTCCCCGATCGACAGAAGTTTAAAGAAAGGAAAAAAAAAAAAACATGGTCATGCTGCTGTGACTGGTCCATCCGAACAAGTCAGGAGTGTGCAAGAACAAGAAAGACCGCATAGCTGACTGAGATCATCCATCTAGGTGTCCACACTTCAAGTGACTAACCAGGATCTTCAGCGGTTACAGAGGGCTTCTAAAATCCCAGATTTGATAACGATGCCCCGAGACAAAGTCCTTTTTTCTTATTTCATTTAACAGGGCATTACAAAGCGCAGTAAAAAGAATCTCACAGGGAGGCAGCATTCTTACAAAGTCATGAAGAATAATCGAACAAATGACCCAGTTCCATCACATAGATTTATTTTAAAAGCTCATGAATTATTTAGTCTGGAGGGCAGCAGAAGACAACGACTTCTTGAAAATTCAACATGGGTATTTCAATTTCTTACTAAAAATATGATAGATGTCATAAGAACAAAAATCTGGGGTTCTTGCCAATGAAGAGCTCCCAGGGCAGAGAAATCCACAAAAAAGAGGCAAGGAAACATTGGGTAGAGGTGGGGGTGCCTAACAAAGAGATTAACAGTCTGTGTAACCATTATATGCTGGGAGAGGGACGACCCCCCTGGGGTCATCTATAATGAACACTAGCGATCTCTACGTGCTGTGGGGTTGTGGGTCTCTAAGCCATGGAATACATCTACTGGAATACATATAACATTCAGCTCATTTAGTTATAAAAAAGCACACAACCTGATGCAGACAAACTGTTCTACTGGCTCTTAAGAGTGATATAAAAAGTAAAGTATGTGGCAGAACACCAAGGTCTCACCCGCAATGGCACTCCAGCATCAGGAAAAGTGCCATCAAGCTATAGTGAGGAAAAGGGAACAAAAGAGAGAAGGCAAGGAAAGGCAGTTCGTAACGGAGTGTGGGAGGGACCGTAACTGATGGCTGTTACAGCCCAACAGATTTCAGCAAAATTAAAGCAACGATCTGAAAGGCCTTCGTAGGATCAAATAAAGGGCTGTGAACATCCAGATAACTTAAATACCCAACTCAAATTCCCCTGAAATACCCATCGGACTTTCAAAGGCAATGAATCCTATTTGTTGACAATGAGTTCTGCTATATCCTTGCATATGGTGGACAGGAACTTCAAGAGTGATGGAGAGTTTTCAAATGGGATGGAGCAGAACCGGCAGTGGATATGGCCTGGGGCATGGTGCCAGAACTGGTCTTTGGATGGCAGTCGAACAACTCCGGAGACAGGCAGGACACCTGCTATGTCATCTGTAATGTCCCCGCCACCATGTTTGGCCCAATGAAAGCAAATCTAAGGACACAAGGGTATGGCTCCAGCTCAAAGACTCTTTATCCTCCCAAAGGGCGTTAGTGTTACTCATCTCTGAAGCCGTCACTTGTTCCACCATTGTTATAGACAAAAAATATATAAATCACACCCACATGTCTCCAAAGGTCAATATTCAACCTCTGTTAACTCATCTTCCTCAACCAGCGAAGGTTACCAACCCGGCTGAGCAAAATAATAAGAGAAAGAACAAAAAAAAAAAAAGGCATGATAACAAGATGGAAAAATTACACACTTATACTTCCATCTGTCTAGTTTAGGGACTCTGTAGGAAAGATGTATGCATAAAAACACATGGATAATGCCGACCCGAGAACCAGAACGCACTGCCAACCAAGAGTATTAAACCGCAAATAAAGCAGTCTCGCTTAACCTCATGAAGTGCGGGTACTGTAGATGCAACTGGCCAGTGCTACCGTTTGATGCTGACAATATTTCAAACACACCCCCCGCTTACCAAATGGGGATCAGAGTACACAGAGCATAAAAGTAACCAGCAAAGAATTGCAGGTCCCCGGGAAAAGGAACCCTAATGAGGGTTGGGGGGTGGGTCGCATCTCCTAGCAGAAAAAGCTCCCCTCATTGTGATTTAAGGAGCGCCACGCGGCTCGTAAAGATTTACACACTAAACCCTGGAGCTCTACACGGAGTTCCTTGGAAAGCAGTGCAGGCATAACCAAAGCAAAGTCAGTGCCAGCTGGGAAGGGGAACACGACTGGTGGAGGAAGGCACACAGTGAACTGGCTGTAAACACCGAGATTTCTGTTAGATGAGAAAACACAGGTGGGGGACAGGGCCTGTCATCTGGCCGGGAGCCTCCCAGTTAAGTCCTCGAGGTCAAGCGAGTACGGCACGCTGGGTAAAAATTTGGAGGAATTTTACTGCAGGTCGTGCTACACAATATCACCTTAAAGATAGTATTTGGCATGATTTTGCCAGTCGAAGACCAGAGTTCCCATGTCGAAACCACCCACCAACCAGGTAGGTAAACATTTGTGGAACACAAGTCAACACTGGTCGTACTCTAGTATATCACCTTGCTACGTGAAACAGGGTCCGCTCAGCTTATTGTCAGGACAACACGCACCAAAATACATGGCGTCGCTGGTATTACTGGCTCCGCCCCACCCTTCAGGCTCATGGAGACCCCTAAATCAGACCACCAAGCTCTCTGGAATTTGGTAGGCTAGTTAAAATATCAGGACGGAGTGTCCTTAGAGTTCTGCTGGAAATTGGTTGCACTAGGAGGCCCTAATAAAGCAAGAGACTTAACTAATAGCCGGTTAATACCTCAACCCATATTTGAGCCAAAACTGTATATGTGTATACAGTTTTACAGTGTATACAGTTATTTACTCCATTAATAACAATTTTTAAGTAAAATGACATACACTCCCCATGCAGGGACTCCAGGTCTGGGGGGAGGGGTGACCCATATTCACAAGGAGGAATTCCTAAATTCCAACCCACTAATCCACAAGTCAAATGGGACATGGGTCTGTTTCAACAAAAGAACCTCTACACATGAGGGCAGCTTCAATACTTTAAACTTAACCAGAATGGACTTTGTCTTTTCATTTGTTTCAGACTGTTGTGCCAGACTGACAAAAAAGATTTTTTTGCATATTTTTTCCTGTGTGCAATATGAGAGACACTACATTCGAGGTTCACATGCAAGCAACAGAGATGCGAGAAACACGTTCAGAAATCTAGAAAGAAGGAAAGAAAGATGGAAAATTCTTTAACAGATGAAGGAGCGTGAATTGCACGTTGAAACATAACAGGAAATCACCAGCTGGACAAGCGGGACTATTTTGGGACTCGGCAGTCTTACATAATCCAGTCATTTCGGACCTTTCAGATGTGGTCTACAAACGGCCGGGGGGGAGCAAGATCGGCCACAGATGTGTGTATTAAAATCAGTCACTTCTGCGTGTCACTCGGGGGCGTGGAGGTAGCGAAATGGGGGAATAAACGGCGGCCAGTCAACTCTGACGTCCCCCGAAACCCAGGCGACCCGCTGTTAGCCTTGGCGCCAAACTCGGGACCCGCAATATGCCGCGGAGAGGCATTTCACGGCACGGATCGGCACAGGTCGAATCGGATCGGCACGAATCGGCGCAGGTCGGATAGGATCGGCGTGGCTCGGCACGAATCGGATCGGCACAGGTCGAATCGTATCGACATGCCGTGGCTCGGCACGAATCGGCACAGATCGGATCGGATCGGCACAGCTCGGCGCAGGTCGGTTCGGCACGGCTCGGCGACAGCAAGCGGCCGAAATGAAAAAAAGGCGCCACCGCCGCTGACATTAAAGGCAAAAGCAGTCGCTTGAAACTCAGCAGCCCGGCTCGATCGCCTCTCGCCCGGGATGAGAGGAAATGTCCGCCTGGAGTGTGGGGCAGAGGTGGGGAGGCTCCACTGGCCTGCCGGACCGACGGGGCTGAGGGTGTCTCAGAGCCGCCTGAACACACGGGCAGTATTGTTCATGCAGCGACCTTACCTTGCACCCGAAATGATCCGATGGCGGCGGCAGCAGCAGTAGCAGGCGGGGGACCATGCTGCCCCGGCGTAAAGAAACTATCCACTCTTCTTTTTTCCCTCCCCCCAACTTGTATTAGTCGACGCAAAACTGTGAGTGTTCCCCCCCTTATTTACCCCCTTCCATGCCACTCCGCATTTCCCAGCGTTGCAACCTCTCCATCCACCACAGCACAACAGCTCTATTGTACTGCCAGTGCCGCGGGGTCCTAAACTCCGCCTGTTTCCGACTTCGGCTCCTTCCGTTTGCTATCTGAGCAGCTCGTTTCAATAAACTTTATTTAAAAGACTTATTAATGAACATGTCACGTCACCAACGTCTCTAAGGCAGCACCTCTAACTGTCAAACTAAAGATTATTTATGATTATGATCCCCATCCACCAAACATTTTGGAATGAGATTTTCATACTAGACCTCTAATAACACAGCAAGCATAGTTCCTAATAAACACCAGTCTACTTTACAACCGGTTAATAAGCCAGTCTTTTGCTTACAGAAATTTAAATTAATAAAATAATTCATATTATGACTGGCAGTAGTGGTGTTTGTTTTCAGATTCTCCCTCCAATTTATAGGCCTCTAGCTCTGTAATAGATTTTACTGTGAGGAGTCCCATCCCAAGCCTGCCCAGATACTGCACACGTGGCCCCACAATATTACTCTCCTTTCACATTACAGGTAACTGGCACCCTGTTGGACATGAACACACTATGGCTGCATGAGAATCAGCATCGTTTAAACTTACACCATTACATGCTTTTAAAAACATATGCAGGTAAAATTTGTAAGTCTGACAAAATACTTTATTTCATCACAATCTATACTAGAGTCTAAAGTGTACACAAATGTGAATTGTTGAAATGCAAAAATCCATAGTTATTGTAGTCATTTGTATTCAATACACCAATAAATCTTTAACAGTCACATCTTTTCTTCCCCATATTAGAAAATGTTTTTAAGATGTTCCTTAAAATAAAGTAAAAACATACATATTACAATAATTTGATTTGCAAATTGGGGTGGTGATAATACCACAATTCTGAAAATAAACAACAAAAACAAAAATGGAATATAAAACGGACAAATCAAATTATAAAACAAAGGGCCCCAGTCATTTCCAGATAAAATACAGGATTTGTCCCTCAAAAAAAGTGTCTGAAGTATAAAAATCTTTTTATATTTAGGGATGTAAATCCAAATACATGAAAATCCCTCTTAAAACACAATCATTATTTATGCAAACTACACAAATATAAAGGAAAAGCACATTTGACATTAATTAAACATGTACAGCATTTTTTCTGTGGACAAAAAAACTATTCTAAAATAAAACGTTTAAAAACTGTCTTCTTGTACATTTGATTTCACATTGAAGTGGAGTATCTTCTCTTACTATCTAAAAAAGTCATTTAACAATGACCATTAAAAAAGTATGTATTTTCACGTAAAAATACACTGTATATATTTCTAAAAGAAATATGGATAACAAATAATTATTAAAATACATTCATCAGTATAAAAAAAAAACTTTTTTTAATAAAAGTTGTATTCTATTTTTGTGACTACTTGATTGCTTTAAAAACCTTTAACGTAAATTTTAAGTTGACTGATGGCATGAAGTGAAACACAATACTGCAGGCTGAACAAAAAAGAAAAACCCCATTCATGCATTTTTATCCCCTATTGGTCCAAACTCAGCTTCACAGGCTCATCTGTATGTCAGCGAAGTTGAAGAAGTTGTCCACGTCCCTCGAAGACGTACTTTTGCTTTCCGAAACAAACACCTGCGGGAGAGAGAGAGGACGTCGGCCTACATGCACAAACCAAACACACCAACAGACCCGCAGCTCAGGTCTGTCACATAGTGGGACGCGAAGTGGACAGGATTAGGTATGATCAGGTGGCCACGGTCACATGCCCCACCTTGGTTCCACTGAACACCTCCTTGGCGATGCCCTGGCAAGCCTCAACCACGCCATCTCCATTTAACTCCAGAGCAATTACTGGACCTGGGGGGGGGGGACATGACAGGTGACAAGCTCCAATGCTCAAGGGCACCTTCACGCCTGCTGCTTACATCTGCAACAATGCTGCACATGCATTGTCTTTGTTTACTTTTCATTGATTTAACAGATGCTTCTATGCAAAGCGATATACATTTTTTGTGAAGGAAATCGGAGGTTAAGGGCTTACCAACTAACGTCACAGCCTATGCTTACATATTCTGGAACTTGTCACTTTGTGTAGTACAACCCCAGGCTTTATGTAGTATGACCCCAGACTTATCGTCAGGCACGACATCCCAACCCACTGAAGTGCAGGCCATGAATGAAATTTCATTCTTTTCAGAGTCACTCTAAACTTCCAAGTTTCTTTTTAGTTATCAGATCTAACCCAGTGCTTGAGTAATGACGATTCGGTCATTTACTGGAACTGAATTTTTTTAAAGAGCAACATTTCAGTGAGCAAACCTTCAGTTATCAGCTCGGCGAGACCTTCCGCGCTGTTCTGGAATACTCTGCTAACATCTTCAGGACGCATTGAGACTTCTTTGGTTTGGATCAGAACAAAGCCCCTTTCAGTTACCTGTAACGTGGTCGGAAATTTAGAAAAAGTGAGAAACCAGCAGAAATAGTGACATACATAAAGTGATCTCTGTACCATTAAACAGCAGACAGCAGTATCACACGGAGTTCTCCTCCCTGTCACATTTGGAGGGGAATGCAGCTGATTTCCCTACAACATATGTGAGGCACTCTACAGCAGACCCCAGTTTCCATAGTAACAGAAAGCCTAACGAAGGTGCCCATAGCAGTGGGTTTGACCTACTGAGGCAACTGCAACTGTCCATGCCGTAATGTGGCTGTCAGCGTATTCATTATTAGTAATGCTTACAATTAGAAAGGAAAATACTAAAATGATGCATGAAATCAAAGTACAAAACAAACAAACCACAAATAAATGCAGCAGACTGTCTGGACTATTTGGAAATGAATCACTGGCACAGGGAAGCATTTATAAACTGTAGCATCTAGTAATAGAGCAAGATACCAATCAGTCCGAGTCCTTCCCTTTCACACACAGGAGCGTATTGGATTTATGCGTTTGTAAATATAAAGTAGATGAATCACAGTGGGAAAGATGCCAAATCCCAAAAAAGACATAATTTGGAACCCAGAGATTTAAAATTTCTTAATGCACTTCCAATCTAGAAATTAATGTTTAACAAAGGAAGCTGAGCCAAAAACATGTTTGGTGTTAACATGCATACACATATATGTATATATAGATGTATGAATGTATGTATGAATGTATGCATTCAGGTATGCATACATACATACCTCAGCTGTCAAACAAAAATTTGTAATAACCTGTGACCAACACCTAACAGCCAAATATTCAGCACTGCAGCCTGAACTTGATGCCAACAACAGAACTGGGGCAGCATGTAGCTCAGTGGGCTAAGCCTCTGTGCCTGTGATCGGAAGATCGCCCGGTTTGAGCCCGGCCTCAGCACATCTGCGGGTCCTTGAGCAAGGCCCTTAATCCCCAGCTCCCTGGGTGCTGCTATGGGTGGCTGCCCTTTGTGGCCAGCTGGCTCTCACCTACAGAGAGTAAGTTGGTGGAGGCATAAAGAGAATTTCTCCATGGGGACCAATAAAGAATCAATTATTAGAATTGCAGTGCAAATCTGCAATTGATTGCTAAAATGAAATCTTTAGCTATACCAATTAGACCAAAGGAGCAACAAACAGATAGAAAGTCACAACAGCTCCAGGCCCAGAAGACGGTCACCTCCATTTTCCATAGCCTTGTATTTGATTCCAAACATCCACTCACATATTCACAGGTTAAAGGTAATCTGGAGTCTCCACTTCACCCTGAAACCCCAAGATGGGTGGTGGTGGCACCTGAGGTCGCCCGGTCTCACCTCATCGATGAGCTTGCGCGCGTTGGCGATGGTATAATCCCCAGCGAAGAACATGAACAGGCAGGACTCCTCACTCTCCTTACGTCTTGCCCCATGCGTCAGGGGCACAATGCTCTTACTGACACTGGCGGAGACCCTTACGGACTGGAACTCCGAATTGGCATCCGGTGCTGGCACATAGTCAAGGACCATGGCATCCTCGGACAGGAGGCTCCAGTTGGTTTCCCCAGAGACGGGCGTGAAGTCGTGGATGTTGCTCCAGTTATTGTTGAAGATGCTGAGACCAGCGTCTTTGAAGTGGAAGCCCAGTTCCGGATAATAGTACTGGAAACAGCCGAACTTCATGCCAGTGGAGGACTCGATGATGGGTTGGGTCGCGCAACACAGGAAGACATCCATCTTCTTGCAGTCTCTTGTCCGGAACTGCTGGCAGGCCACCACACACCGGACGTCCCTGCAGTCACGCAGGAACACGCTGCCCTTCACGGGGCCCAGCACTATGTGGCAGTTCACGCAATCGTCCACGGTGATGGTGGCCGAGTGATCGAAGACGAAGATGTTGCAGTTCTCGCAGTCCTGGATGACAAACTGCTGCCCGTTCAGGGTGCCTGGCATGCGACCCACTGTGGCATCCTTCACCCCCACCAGCATGTAGTCCTTAGGGTCCACCTGTGAATGAGTGCCAGGATGCTCAAAATCAACGTTTCATGAGTTTTAAGGCGACTCACTAACCGCGGGTTTTAAGATGGGGAAAAAAAAATCTAAATTCCAAAATATTCACAACTTAAGAAGGACACAACACAAGGTATATAAAAAAATTCCAGAGAAATGTTATATAAAGAGATTAAAACTTACAGAAAGAACAAATAATATTTAGATGAAGAGACGTGGGGAAATACCGTCGTTTAACGAGTGATCCGTCACGTTGCAGTAAATGTGACTAACTGTGCGCTGCGATAAATCCCATAATAAGCTCTACAGCAGACATTACACTGTCTATCTCACCGTAACAGCTCTGGAATAAGTAGGCAGAGCTAAACGAACTTTACAGGCACAGCGATCGATGGGCCTAATGCACCACCGAAGGAAACGATACGTTTAGAAACACGTACCGCCCGCCACAGCCATCACCTGTCAATGACGTTCGCAACCAAAAACACTTATGCGAAAAACAGGAGACGCCGGCGGCCGATCGGCCCCGCGCTCTGCTCCCCCTCGCAGCCCAGGTGGGGATAAGCAGCCCTTCCCGCAGCAGCCGCGCACCTTGTCACGTTTGTCCCAGCTGTACTGCTTCGGCGCCCCTCCGGTGCCGTCGCCCGCCGCGTTGTTGTTGCTGGTGCTGTTCCCGGCCGCCGCCGGTTCCCTTTGCGCCGACTTCCTTTTCGATTGTTTGGAGTAGCAGCAGCCCATTTTACGCCCCCGTCAAGCAGCAGCGCGATCCGGTGAGTTACGTGGGCAAAGACGCCGAGGTTGCGCTCCCCACCGCCGCCCCACGCTACGCCTATGCAGCGCCCCCGCCCACCTGAGCGCTTCCCATTTCCTCGTCCTTCCCAGCAGCCAATCGGCGCTTCGCGGCTCGTTGCCTAGAAACAGCGAGGCGCCGGAACGCCGAATGACCGAAACATTGAAATGCAAATTTTTACAATGTAGCATGTTTTACAACGTAGTTTATACGATGGAAAATACCAAATTTGATGATCGTTTATAAAACGCACCTTAAAGGCTCGCATATATATCCCAGGTTTTTGCGTGTGTGCGTGCGTGTAAATTAAAGTTATGACCCTCCCCGGTTATTCCTGAGCAGGGAAACATGCCACGTTTGTCTGAGTAAGCAAACCTAGCAAGTACTGTTTGTGCTGGAAATAAATACGGTCAACGTTAACCGCAATTAGTAATCCACTTTCTGGGCTATTTATGTGACAGATGTAGGAAGTCATCCTGCGCCAGTTTATCAGACAGATTATGAGGCGCTAAATGGCAGCGTCAGGATTAGTCCCTGCCCTGTCCCGTTTGCGTTTCCCTGTTTGGCCAGCAGGTGTCGCTGCCCACCCCATTCCTGGTGTTTGAGTCCTTCGTGTTTACTGATTATGACTTTAACCCCTGTCTTGTTATTCCTAGCCCTAGCGTTTGGTTATTGTCAATGACCTGTTTCTTGTTAAGTAATATTGTGAAAATGCGCTATATAAATAAATTTGAATTTCACCGGCTAGTCCTGGTTACCTGTTAATTAACGTGCCTGCCTTTGGTTGGTCACTGTATGTATTACCCAGCAGTCTTTCTGTGGTTGTGGTAGATGTTTTTGCAGGGGTTCTCCCCTGCCTTTCAGCACTAAGGTTCGTTTATGCTCCTTCTACAGCGTGAATCTGATTAAAAAGCGTCTGGTCTACTGGCTTGGTTTTTTTTTTAAAGATATTACAGCCGCTAAACATAACATCGAATGTTAGGCAAACTTTATCGCAGCATGACAACGTCTTTGTAACATTCCTGGGTTGCAGTGCTCAGTAGTCTGATTGTGGAGTGCACACAATATAATTTCCATTGCGCTCACGATAATATATTGTGCGCACAGCATAATTATCTCGATAAGCACCTGTAGCGCTTCAACTGAACTACTGGCCGCACTGTTCCCGCGATTTCTGGTGGCGCTGTTCCGTTTCTTTCAGAAAACGTGCACGAATACGGAGGAAACGAAAGCAGGATACAGACAGAAAGCTCCCTCCGTGTTCGTATACGTATTTAACGTTGAGCATAAGTGAGCCTTTAATTTATCCTTTTCTAACTTACACTGTCAGTTTGTACCTTTGCTTTTCACTGGGACTGTACCCTCAAGGGTCTGGCAACTGTACACAAACTGTAGGTAAATGTACCTTTAAAAGGTACAGAAATGGACTCTGAGGAACATTTTTGTACCTTTAAAAGGTACAGAAATGGACTCTGAGGAACATTTTTGTACCATTGGGGGTACATTAAAGTTGTTTGTACCTTGGGGAACAAAACTGTACCAGGGCTGTACCCTTTTTTCTGACTGTAACCGCAGCTTTGGGGTTTATCAGACCATCTGTTAGGCAGACAAGATAAATTCTAAATTTAAGCCATCTAAATGACTAGTCCTGGAGCCGACACCTTATCGTGGTGGAGGGGTTTGCGTGTTCCAATGATCCCAGGAGCTACGTTGCCCGGGGCTT
>JAAGVU020000076.1:2517674-2531232 GCA_011763525.2 Mormyrus iriodes | reverse complement strand
GGGTTTCCCTGCTGAGGCAGCTGCCCCCGCGACCCGACCTCGGATAAGCGGGAGATGATGGATGGATGGATGGATAAATGACTAGTGACAGGTATGGAAACTGACGTATTTCATGGATACGGGGCAATTCAACTTCTTAAAAAGCCATGTATTTCACGTATATTGGCAATGTACTGGGTGAGACAAAAGTCAAGCCTTTGACTCACTATGTATTTGTATTTTTTTAAAAGGTACGTATGTAAATGTTGTAATGAAAATGCAAACAAATCTCTGGCCCAAGGCAAATTCCTGAATATTGTATTGGTTTGAACTTTTCATAATACCATCTTAATTTAAATATTAAATTATTTTCTATATACACGTAGGCAGCCTGGACAATGCGGGCTAGAAAGCTCGGTTTTTGGTAAAGCAAATAAACATATTACTAAATATGATTAAACATTAAATCAATATAATACTCTTTTTTTGGAAACACATCTCATGTTTAAAGCCTTGAGCTGCAGGAGCTTTACTAATCGCCATGTAAGGGCAAATGCTTCAAGCTGACCACCAGAGGGTGTGTTTCAATACCATTTATAAATGTACATATTTTGCCAAAGCAAGGGTGAAATTATAAATAGCGCATTTACCCGCGGAGGAAATACATGGATTTTCATGTCTGATTGTAAGATGATTCCCAAAAAATGCATAACCCAGACTAGCATTTAACCTGATTCTCAGTGAATTCATATGGTTTCTCAGAAAGTGAGTATCCACACACAACTATTAAACCGCAGATCAAAGGATGTCTGTTTTAGAGCCAGGATTAACATGTAACAAAAATGAGCATTAGGCAGATCATCCTAAAATGATTAGCTTTATGTTTTTCAGTGACCCATCCACACTGCTCCCCTCCCAGAAAACTGATTACTTGCTATTTCATCAACATAACGACGTAGAGCATGAATGTTTGCCTCAAATTCCACTGAATGGTGGAGAGAAATGTATAACAGGAGTAATGTCTGAAAGTTGTTCTGTTCAGAAGTTTGTTTGTTGATTCTTGATGACAGTTTCATGACCCTTTTGAGGGTGTAATTCCAGAGTCAGCAATTAGGACCGTGCAGCCAAACTAAGTGTTCTCAGGGAAGGAGAAAACTGTACTTCATGGGTGACAGGCTCGGATATCACATGACATGTCAGCCATGGTGTGAAAAGGAAACGGACTGCAGAATCCATGATGAAAATAGCTTTGGGGTTTCCTGTTTCACACGATCGGTGTGACGTGGCGCTTTTTTGGAATTTAGAATTGAGTTTAGAGTCTCACAAACAGGCTCATTTAGGTTGAATACACGTCACTGAGAGGAAACCTCTATTATGTTTACTCATGCAAGGATACCTGAATTGAAAAGCCCCTGGCCAGAAATGTGGAAGGACATCAGAATAGTATAAAGGAACCACTCAATAACGGCTTAGCACAAATGGCATGTTGGTCAAACGCTAAATGTCGTCATCCCTGTTGACACCTGCTGGCATGGTCTTTGTCATATTGCATGATGGTAACTTTTGGAGTCTAATTGTCTTGGTTTCCAGCTAATGGAAGAGTATATGAATCATAGCAGGAGAAAAGCAACCAAAAAAACATAAATGGGTATGTCACATAGGAATGAAGGCTCTAGGCCACGGTGATCCTGATTGGATAATCAGTCAGAAAATGCATGGACATAGGAAGCAGTGGGTCATACGAATTGTATGTGTACATGCAATGATATTTATCTGAACAATAAATAAAAATATATAAAATTACATACATTACCCTTTATATTGGACTTGATCCAAGCATCTATATATATGATCTGCCCAATGATCCAGAAGCTTACAATTCTGCACTTTCTTGAGTTGATATTCAGATTCGAAGGTTCCATACTTGACCTGAAACTGGTCATTTCCTTTTGGCTACAAGTCTCTCAGGCAAGACTGTTAAAACTTTGAGATAAGCAAGTGACAACAGAACATAATCATGGGTATATGGTGTCCAAAAGAAAAAAAGAGCGTGGCTTATTTTCAGTCAGAGGTTTCGTTTTGCCGGAAGGTCATGCCCCCTACTGGCGCATTTTACAGGTCCTTTAAGAAGCTAGTTTCGATCAATCTAGAATACGAGCTATAATCTTTCACTCAGACCCATAAAAACACATCGAAAAGAATGTCATCTACAATAGATATGTCTACCTTTCCTCTCCCTCTGCTGTAGCCCAGATGGTGCGTAAGTAAAAGGCGTAGTCATCTGGTGTTTTATCGAAAGGGGCACTGCATGCTCTCGGCAGAGCCAGTGCAGCAAACGGCGCAGTGTGTCTTTAAAAGGCTGAGCTGGGAGTCCTCGGGCTTTCGCTCCGGATTGTTGTCCTTGTGCCCTACGCAGTGCCAAGGAGCGGAGCAGGCAGCCAGCTGGCGACACCTCGCACCATGGAGCCGGTCCGCAGTCCGACCCCGTGCAAATGGACCCCCGCTTTTCAAACGAAGACTTTGCTTTTTGCTCTTCTTTACTTGATATCTCAGGTTTGCGAGATGAATGCCGAGGACAGCGCTATGGAGGAACTTGCAACTGAGAAGGAGGCTGAGGAAAGTCACAGACAGGACAGCGTGAATCTCCTGACGTTCATCTTACTGCTGACATTAACCATTCTCACTATCTGGCTCTTCAAGCACAGACGAGTACGGTTCCTGCATGAGACCGGCTTGGCCATGATCTACGGTGAGCCCTGCGCTGCACATCTCACTGCATGGCTGTCCTGCTGGTGGAATCGGCTCTCCTGTTTTTTTGCGATCGCAGCAGTTACCAGATCATTCATACGTGAGATGGGCAGCTTTAAGAGATGCTGGCGCCGGACGGCGAGTAATGCGTGATGTTTGTATAGAAAAGATGTTTGTGCATACGCGGGGCGAGGAGGGGGTGGCTACAGGAAGGGATGCTTCAGAAGCCTCGGCTGATGAGAAGGTGCTGGCGTGCGGCTGAACTCCCACTGAACGCCGGGGTTGCCGGTGAAAGCGACTTGCTGGCACATTAAATTTAGCAGGGCCACTCTAGGAGCCCTGAGCTGGGAGACGGTTTTTATTTAGCGTTTTGCAGACATTCATTAGCGTAACATGAGGATCGTCAGGCTCTGGGTGAGCAGAGGGCCGGCTTGCTTTTGACCCGGACAATGACCGATGATCGTCCGATTGGCTCCCGTAGTCCTCCATCCAGCCCGGCTTAATACGCGCTGTAGCTGGCACGATTTATGCTGCTTTTTAAGGTCACCGTATAGAAGCAAACGGCGCAAGTTTTCTAGTGCTCCTGTGGGTAATGCCTTTTCATGCTTCACTTTGTAGCACCGTTTTGCAGCTGGGCGACCTCCAGCCACATGTTTTTTGAATCATCGCCTCCCCAGTGCTGATATGATCATGCTGCATGCTTTGCCTCGATAAATATCACAATTTTGCCCCGTTTATTCTTGTGACGCCTCGCTCGCCGCAGTGCCTTAAATCTTCTCTTTAGAATCCCGATAGCAGCCGTATGTCACACAACAAGCCATGACATAGCTCCGCGGTTCATGCAGCCTAATGATCGCCTTACATTAAGCATGATAGACCACGATGGCTGCAAATGTTGCTTGCGCGAAGGGCTTTATGTTTAAATAAGTACCTGCCGTCGAGATCAGAGAGTCAGTCTCTCGCACTTACGAAATGAAGTGGACAAAACGTCCCGCTCTGCTCCTAAGAATTTGGCCAGTATTTGCTCAGTGGTTGAAATGAGTGTTAATGGACCCCTTGTTCAAACACCTTGCTGACCTACTTTACAACTCTCACTCTCATTATGAACGTTTGTTTGCACTTTGTGTGGACCTGCGAACCAGACTTGGATCTCTTTCCATACAATATCCACCAATAAAGAGATATATCTAGGGATATAGGGAGAGTCGTTTGCTTTTACATTGATTTTTGGGGGTGTGAGGAACAGCATCTTTTCATAAAAACTGGAGCCTATGAAGAAGCCTACATTTATTTCTGTGACTGTTGAACATGTGTCATTTGCTGCTCTGTGAACACCTTCCAGACTGTGATTTGAGTTAAGATGCCTCTGAGTATTACGGGCCCAACTGGGAAGTCATCAAAAAAAGTTTGATTTAGAAGCATGGAGGCGTAATTAATGCTAATTCATGACACGCTGATTATTTGATTATCTTAGCGATGGCTAGCATTCTGAATTGCTGCTGTGGTTCTATCATTAGAGACCATCTTAGATCTTCTGTTTTGAGGTTGATTGTTGTAGATCAGAGTCTGTCAGATTATTTTTAACCTCTAGTTCAGTGGTTCCCAAACTGGGGGGCGCAGAGGTATTGCGAGGGGTGGGGGGCGCACCAACGGGATAGCCAGTTGTTTATTCTTGTTTATAACTTCAGTATGCTCTTTATTTCTCCCACAGTGGTGAAATTGCACCATTTGTAATTGCATTTGTTTCGCTCAATTAGAAAATGGAGTTGTATTTCAAATAAAGTTTGAATCTGAACCTGTGTAGTTTGAATGGGGGGGGCTCAATAATGTTCTTACCTAGAAAAGGTGGGCCCTGCAGGCAAAGATTGGGAACCACTGCTCTAGTTAGTCTTGGCAGCTTCTTGAGGAAGTTAATCTATGAAACTGTGGGGTCATTGATGACAGGCACTGAGTTTTTAGGTCCTGGGCCCTTCTGCCATAGCGCCAGTGCAGAGTTGCAGTTGCGTTCTCTGTGCCCGTGTCCAACATCACCTTGTCCTCACCACATGGGCTACAGGGGCGCTGCGTGTCCTCCAGGGTAATAAATCTTTGGCGCCCTGTGTATAGGGAAGAGAACATGTGGTTATAAATCACATAAACCACTAATATCCACTTTTATCTTAGCCTTCAGTATAAAAAAGCCCTTTAATTTATGTGATTATGTAACTTCATGGGTCCATCTTGAGAAAGCGTTGTCCGCACTGTTATCTTGTGGCTATATGTAAGAGTATGCTGATGTAATTCTCCTAATATATAATTATATTATAACTAATTCTGGTTTTGTTAGCTGACTGCAGCACTGGTGTCCTGATTCTGACGTGTGTAACCTTCGGGGCTTTTCCCCAGGCACCGCATGAGACGTGGATGTCTTGGGCAGACAGGCAGTGGACAGGGAGGCCGAAAAGGAGCCCTGGGCCTCGATGGCAGCGGTGGTCCGTGCTGGTCTGTTTGCGATTCGCTCGGTTTTGGACCGAGGGCATCCTGTGGAGGATTCCTTTCAGTTCCAGAATTGTCGTTCTGGTCTGAGACGTGGGAAGAAGAGAAGTTCTGCTTTCCTGTTTCATGTTACCAGGTCTTTAATACACTTTGATCAGATTATTTTGCAAAAAGAGCTAAGGGTATCGGGAACACCTCCCTTCCCATTTTATGGTGAAATGGCTTAAGCCATCGCGTCTGATTTGTATTAAGTGAATAGCTTCCAGAAATTGGTAGCTGTAGATTTTCTTGCTTGTTCAAGAATTGATACCAGACGCCGAGTATTTTAGCATCTGGAGGAGGGGGGGGGGTCTTCAGGATGGTGGAGGAACTGTGACCAAAGGCACCCCCCGTAACCTGAACCAGCGTCTGTGCTGCTTGAACATGAAGAGCATCCAGGAGCAGGTTGGGGGTGTGGGGGTGTGGCCAAGCGCTTGGACATGCTCTGCTTTTTCTCTGCAGAAGCTGTGCCTGAGGGTTCCGCTTCCTCTCGGTTCCTCTTCACGGCTCCCCACCTGTTGGTGAGCACGTGCTCTCTGAGCGATCAGCTCTGCCCACACCATAAAGCCACTGCTTCCAAATCAAACTGGGTTTAGTTCACATCAGGCCACAGGTTCCTCTCCTCGATCCTCTGGCTAGTACGCTGTTGCTGTAGCTCATCGTGAAATGGCCCATTCTGCTCTGATCTGGCCTGCCTCTCACACATGGGACTCCTGAAGTGAAACCTTCTAGAGTGGGAAGTACCTGCGATTTACCGGAATTAACTGGGGGAGTTTGGTGTGGGCCGGTGCAAACCGAGCTGATGGAGGGTCTTTGTACAGTTATAGATGGGGCTTTCATCTCAGTCCCCGGGGGCTCTGAGCACCTGCCAGCCACCATCTGAATGAGGGCTGACTGGCTCTACCAAACTGTACATACTAGAGATGCATGAGATATTGGTTAGCATATCGATATTGCCCGATTTATTTGTTAAAAATCAAGATATTGGCCAAGGGGTGGAGGGGGTACGGTTTGGGGGCTGCTGTGTCAAACTTGGCTGATATTGCCAGCTGATATATAACTACTAAAATATTGACTGCATTGAACTATCAGCAATTATTGTACAGTGGGTGGAGAGAGATTTCGGTATCTGATTCATCCCTTATAAGTAGGGGTGCCACTTTTAATCTCAAGAAATAAGGGATGACACCCCTCCTCCACTGGGGGTCCTTGATGATAAAATTTGCTGAGTGGGGGGGATTGATTGCCTGGTTTGAAAATTTGGGACAAATTGCACCGGCTCCCATATTGGTTCAAAATGGGACACAGTGTTTGATTTTACAATACGGGTCAATCCTGTAAAATATGGGATGGGTGGCAGCTCTACTTAGAAAAGGCCTCAAAGTACTGTCCCGCTAGTCGGTTTTATACGGCCTGGACCATGTTTTTAATTCATCATTTAATATTGATCTTTTGTCTTCCACAGAATATAAAAAGTCAAATAAAATGCAATGTCATTCCGCTGGCTCCCTGCCCACCGCTGGATAAGTGCCTCAGAGGTTAGCTGGTTATTTGGATCAGCAGTGTTAGACAAAAAAGTATCAGTAATTGATATCGGTCAAAATTTCTATATCGGCGCAGCCCTAGGAGATACCAATGATCACGAGCTGTAACAGAGGTATTGTGGGTCCACTGGTGTGACTGAGGACTAAAATGTCCCGACTTCGGCTTAATTCGGTTAACTCATGGATGGCGGTGGCTAGTAAAAATACCGAATGAAGGTTGTTCAGTTAAAATGATCATTTGTTTACCTAATTAGCAAAATTAGGGAAAGAGGTCTAAATTGAGGACTGACAAATGTCAGGATAAGTCAGATTGCAGTTGGTGATGAGGCTGGCTAGGAGTTTGTGCGGAGGTTGGGTCGGTGCTCGCATGGAGTTGCGTGTGCATGTGTCTGGCGTTGCTCTGGGTGCTTGCCTCGTTCAGTGCAGCCTGGAGCACTTTCAGGTCATTTAATAATCTTAATGCTTGGGTTAGTGCGTCATGTGTCTGTAGACAGGCATTTGGCAAGAGATCGCAAACGTACCAAAGTCAACCTGGACTGTGGGCCTCGGGTTCGAGCGGGCTGGCTGCCTCCGTGCCATGTAGGGTGCCTTGCTCATGTTGGAACCTCACTGAGGGTCACATGATGCTGAATAAAAATGCTGTAACATTTCTTACAATCCTTCTCATGATGGGTTAAACCAGTGCTAGGAACTACAGTGGGAATCTGCACTATGAAGTATTAATTAAGTATTAGTAGAGATTTTGTCAATTTTAAATAGAATTTTCCAGCACTTTAATTGAAGGGGCTTGTAGTTATGTATTTATACAACCAGTTCATTTTACTGGAGCAATTCAGCTTAAGTAACCTGTTCAAGGGCACAGGGACGGGGCCCTTCTCAGGGCGTGAGCTGAAGGTCTCCTGGGTGGTGCCGGGCAGCTTGCTGATCCCATCTGTGTGGGGTGTGTGTTCCCCTTGCTTCCTTCAACCTACATCACAGTCACACGGTGGTGAATTGCTGGCGTTCCTCGCTGATGTGATGTAGCTCTGTCGCCGTGGAATGCCAGTGGCTCCATCAGGGCTTTGTGTGAGCCCTGGTGAGGGAGGAAGGCCCTTGTGATCTTAATTAAATGCTACGATTAGCGTGCTGGCTGACTTTTAACCTTGTGGTCTGACCTAGCATATACCATTTAACAAGCGGAGCGCTACAGAGGTCAGTTGCTTGGTTTTCATGCCTGTTTGCTTAGTTTAGCATGTAATTTGTAATTTAATAGCACATTTCTGTTATGTATTTTTATGTGAATTTAATCACTGTATTTTTATTGATAAAGTGAGGGTCCGGAATCACCCCATCTGGCTTTGCCGCTGTGGGATTTCGGGGAGCTGCTTCCGCCAATAACTCCGGTCATGTTTCTGTTACACGATCACGATCGGTGATCGATCCGTCGGGAGGCACAGAGTTAAAGGACGTGGACCCAGAGCCAGGGGGCTGTTGGCTAAAATCTCGGGAGGGGCCATCCTTTCCACTGAGGGACCATGGAGTCCGATTCTTAATCTCACTCAAGTAAAACCTCCAGCGATACAAAAGCAGTGAAATGGAAAACAAGCTTCTGTACTCATAGCCATGTCCCCTGTAATAAATCTGCCAGCTTTATTCCACAGTCAGTGTTGAAGTTTAGGTTGTCATTTAGTTCCCATCTGGTATTTGAACCTGCATCCTTACAACCGCAAGTGAAACGCAGTATCAAATTTCCCAGTGTGTCGAGTCTGGTTTCGGTGCCCGACTGGGCACAGAGGTACTTCCCTAGTGCATCACTCGGCCTGATTTTCCAGAAAGTCCCCAGAAATGTGTGGTGTACTGTCCACACCCCTTCTGTCTTTGTAATAATCTCCCTGCACATAATGAACAGTGGGATTGCATGTCATTTGCATAACATTAGCATAAATCTGACATACTAATGAATAAAGATAAGGTTGTTTTAATGCTCCTCTTTAAGGTCTGAATGCTCTCAGTCACTGAGAGAGTCAGGGGTCTTTGATTAAGAGCCCAGAATAACTGTTTATTAGCTGGGCCAGTCGTGTGTGTGGTCAATCCCCAGCCAGCCGACGTGATGAAGGGACGTGCCTGTGCCCCGGTGTTTCTGTCACATTCACATGGCCCTCGTTCATGTTACGTTAGGCGGGGATGGCTCTGCTGCCGGCCCGAGGTTCACGCCTGTCTGCGCTTCTGTGGTATGGGGTGTGTAGGCTGCTTGCTGGGGTTCTGATAAAAATCATTTGTAAATTTGCAATATATTGGCATTATCACCCAATTCGTGCAACATGGAAAATACTAAAGGCGAGCCCCCCCAAAGAAAAAATGGTATTTAAAATCTCCCCATGCATTTGTGGCAGAGGGTGCTTAGCTCTGTTCTATTTTCATTTATGGGTTCCCGGTTTGAAAAAGGTTGAACTTTGCTGCTGTAGTGAGACCTGCTATCTGTGTCATTCCTACCTTCATGAACTCCTGGATGGCCATCTGAACGTTGTAGACATGGGTCTAGCCTTGGTGAGGGGGGGGTCTGCGTACCCTGCCCCCCTCCCCAGCCTGGGCCTGTGGACACTCCCACCCCCAGGAGCATAGGCTGCAGCAGAAAGAGGAGACAGTTTGATCTGGTCTGCTAATGATGGGCTGAAACAGAGTCTGGATGGAATGGATGATGTTGCCCCAGTGAATCGTGGGAAATAAGCAGCAGATGATTCAGTAATTTGGTGTAATGTGTAAGGGAAGGCCGTGACTCTTGTGGGGCGCTGAGTGCTCTGTGACCCTGGTGCTTCTTTGAGTGTAACACCTCTGTATGCCTGTGTGTTTCCAGGCCTCCTAGTGGGGGTGATCCTGCGCTATGGCATCCCCTCCACCAGCTACCACAACAAGACCCCCCCCAGCTGTTCCTTGAGGACGGGGCCCATCAGCACGCTGCTGCTCAATGTCAGTGGCAAGTTTTTTGAGTACACGTTGAAGGGCGAGATCAACTCCCATGAGATTCACAATGTGGAGCAGAATGATATGCTGCGCAAGGTAAGACCCTCCCCCAGCTGCCAGCAATGGTTGCTGTGGAGCAATGAGAGGAGATGAAGTCCTGTCTGTCCCCCGAACCTCAGCCGTTTCGTGTTCTCTGGACCATATGGCATGGTGGGATTCAAACCTGGACTCTGGTGGCTTTCAAAGTAACCATCACCCCAACTGATCTTTGGGGCATGCTATGTGCCCTTTTTTGAACAGAGAGTACCGTCTAGTGGGGTCAAAAAATACAGCAAATGGTTCATGAGGTGTCATTTTGTCCACCGCTAGAGGCTAGATAAGGGAGTGGCTCAGCTAATCTGTATCTGCCTGCCACGGGCCGATTTCCATCTCGTAGCATTGCGCTGCTCCTGGTTGCGTGATGTGGGAGATATCTGGAGTGAGCAGGCTGATTTGGAGCTCTGGTCGACAGCCTCATGCCCTTAAGAAGGCTGCCATGAGGTAGAAGCCCATTCCGCACACGTTTACTCCAGTTGTGCCATGATATGTGAGCATGGGGTCGGGCCATTATCAGGACTGAATCAAGCCTCTTTGTCGAGGACTTGAAGTGCTGGAATTGGAGTAGGGGGCGCCGTTGTTTAGGGTTGAGATGCATGTAGGATGTCTGATGTCTGCCCGGCAACCCGGCCTCTTCTCAGTCCACTCTGTGGTTCCTCAGTGCCGGCTACTTTTACTGTTACTGTTACTTTTTAAAATCTGCATGCAGAACTGGCCCGGGCTGCTCTAGATGAACCCGTAACGGAGGGAGAGAGTCTGATGGGTCGCTGTGCTCTCAAATCAGTTGAGCACCGTTTAGTCCCCCAGGGGAGCTTTGGAGCGAAGGAGGGGATCAGGGGTCACACATTTAAAAATGTTTTTTACCTCGGTTCTGCTGACGCAGCACAAGCGGACGTTTGGGACAGGAGTTAGGCAGTCAGTTTAAAATGTTTGTTTTTTTGAACCTTGGCCAGTTTTCAGATGAGTGATTTTGCAATTTTTTGTGCAAACTGTCACTACAGAAAGTAGTGCTTCTGCAAGATCAGCCTGAATGCTGGGAGTTTACTTTCAGTTTAGTTTCTTTACCCTTTTATTTGTTATACCAAAAAAAAGTGACATTTTAATTTTGTGAATGTTTTGTAATTCATTTAAGTGATTTCATTTACTTAATTCTTTCCAGGTGACCTTTGACCCCGAGGTGTTTTTTAACATCCTGTTACCACCCATAATCTTCCACGCTGGATACAGCCTTAAAAAGGTAGGCCAAGATCTGGTTTTCTCCTAGTTGACTGTGAACTGAGAAGCTATTGGTAACTTGAGGCAGACGGTTGCTGATTCAGAATAGTCACTGATCTTCCACATCCTCTCAGATGGGTTGGCATGTGGCTCCTGGCCATTTGTCCACACAGCACTTTTTTCCTTCCTCAGAATCTAGAATTGGCTGCCTTGCCTGCTGCCAGAGGGAGCTCTCTGATTGGTCCATAGTGGGTGGGGAGGTGATCCCTGATTGGTGGTATAGTCAGGACACTGGGCGTGTGCCTGAGGTAAATGCCACTCAGCAGTGAACACTGGACCTTATTTCTTAAATATATATCACATCAATAAATATATTTTATTTATCATGTATATCCCATTCACCCTCAAGTAATGAGGAGTTTCCTCAACCCATGGTAAATTGAAAATGTAACCAAGAACTTTGTGTGTCTGTGTCTGTGTATGTGTGTAAGGAAGTGAACCTCAGAGAAGCTGGTTGTGACACAGATATCTGAGCACATGCTGTCTCCTGCCTGGCCTGAATTTAAACAGTGAGTGCCTTGGAAGATTGGCTCCCTGTCTCCGGCTCGCCGGCAGCCTATAAGCTGATTCATTACAATAACAGTGTTCCAGAAAAAGCCTGTAATGGTAGGAGCTGGGCTTCGATTATCACCATGCGCCGTGCTGTCCGCACTGCTGGGGGCCCTCAGTAAGAGCCGAGTGGCGACACCCATGCGAGGGAAGGTTCCAGAGGATTTCCTGATTATCGCTCACATTTCTTTTGCTAATCTTGGTGAGTTGAGGGACAGCCTGGCAGCTTGCAAGTGACAGCGCTGTGCCTGTGGTTTGTGGAGCCCAAAAGAGTGGCTGCATTGTGTGCCGCGTATGGGGGTGGGGTCGTGTGGGGGCGGGGGTGGCGGAGATGCCGCACACGTCTTGCTGCACAGGGTTGTGGTGGCTTCGGCTTGGTCCAGGGGATTTCATTAGAAATTCCGATGGCGAAGCAGAAGATGTCTTGAGGCCCAGAGTGAGCTGAGCGGGGCTCCTGAATGGCCCGCAAAACACCTCATTGTCATGTCCCCCACATGACACCTGCACCTGCAAGCATATGTACGTGTATGTGTGTGTGCATGAAGCACGCCTATCTGCCGTGGGGCTATGGGAGACCCCACCCCCCATGCATCCAGATGTGCAGCTCAAATGCAAATTTTGAAATATTCCCATGGCACTATTCAAGTTTGCTTTCTTCTAACTGCTGGCTGTTCAGTAACAACCTGAGCAGTGCCGCGAAGCGCTGTGTTTTCTCACTTGGTCGTCAGTGGATTCGGGCCTGTGCCTTTAAGAGCCATTCTGGGGGACCTGCTTTTACACTAGGGTGCCCTTCCAGTCCCCACCCCCCGATTTCAGGCAGGCAGCCAGCCAGGGGCCCAGCTGCATGGGGTGAGTTGTCTTATTGCTTGTACATGGGGGCTGTTCTTCATATTGGCAGGGAAACCGCTGGTGTGTACAGTGGACTACGGCTGTCACTATCGATTTATATCAATAATAGATTAAAAATCGGTAGATTACTCGGACGAATCATAGAATAATCGTTTAAATATAATGCATTGCATTTGGCGCAAGGCAAGAACCAACCAAGGGTCACACATACGGTCAGTTTAGGTTCTCTGGTTCATTTACAGTAGCATGTTTCTGGACAGTAGAAGGAAACCGAAGACCGTCAGAAAGCCACGCCCACACGGGGTAAACATGCAAGCTGCTTTCTGCACAAAGCAGAGGTGTGCAGAGACAGCGCTGCCCACTGCACCACCGCACAACCCTAAAAGGCCTGCACAACGTGGGATGTTAATATCGATATGGTATTTCATGCATATTCATTACTGACATCGCAAGGACTGCAATAGTCTGCTGGGTTCAAACCATGTTGCGCTAAAACATTTTTGGTCAGTCAATAGAAAGAGAAAATTTTAGCAAGCTTCGCATTTCTGACCATGGTTTCCTTTGAGAATTATCTGGTAAAAAAAAATCAGTCTAAAGTTTACCGCTTTTGCGAGAGCTCTGCATGCGCTCAATCATAATCATTCTCATCCTCTCGTCTCTGTTTGATAGAGGCGATATTGAGCAAAGGCGAGTGATTGTCAGCACTGCTTTGTGTCTGCTGGCCCAACTAATGGCAACATCCCAGACTTATCTGACAGACTATGTTGGTAGATAAAAAATAAAAAAATACTATTTTGATATATAGTTAATTTTCAGCTATCAAAATGTTGCAAAATATGGTCAAATATCGTTCAGCCTTACTCAAAACAGACAATATGTTCATAAAAAATAATTACTATTTTAGGATTAATGGGGTGGCACGATGGTGCAGTGGTCAGCACTGTCGCCTCACACCTCTGGGACCAGGGTTCACGTCTCTGCCTGGGCTCCATGTGTGTGGAGTTTGCATGTTCTCCCCGTGTCGTCGTGGGGTTTCTTCCGGGTACTCCGGTTTCCCCCCACAG